>JAHCLQ010000771.1:0-70188 GCA_023678885.1 Pogostemon cablin
TGTTTTCTCATTACAATCAACATTTCCTTCGTTTCGATGCATATTTTCATCATTTTTATGCTCGTTTTCTCATTATGATCAACATTTCATTTTTTCGATGCGTATTTCCCTCATTTTGGTTCTCATTTTCACTTTACGATGAACATTTCCTTCGTTTCGATGCATATTTCCTTCATTTTAAAGCTCATTTTCTCATTACAATCAACAATTCCTTCGTTTTGACGCATATTTCCTGAATTGTGATGCTGATTTTCTCGTTACGATCATTATTTCCTTCGTTTCGATGCATATTTTCATCATTTTGATGCTTATTTTCTCGTTACGATCAACATTTCCTTTGTTTCGATGCTTATTTCCTACTTTAATATGCTCGTTTTCTTGTTACGATCAACATTTACTTCGTTTCGATGCATATTTCCATCATTTTTATGCTCGTTTCTCATTATGATCAACATTTTCTTCTTTTCGATACATATTTCCTTCATTTAGATGCTCATTTTCTCGTTACGATTTACATTTACCATCGTTTCGATGCATATTTTCAACATTTTTATGCTCGTTTTCTCGTTATGATGAACATTTCCTTCTTTTCGATGCATATTTCAATCATTTTGATGCTCATTTTCTCGATATGATCAACATTTTCTTCATTTCGATGCATATATCTTCATTTTGATGCACATTTTCTCATGACGATCAACATTTCCTACGTTTCGATGCATATTTTCATCATTTTGATGCTCATTTACTCGATATGATCAACATTTTCTTCGTTTCGATGCATATTTCCTTCATTTTGATGCACATTTTTTCATTACTATCAATATTTCCTTAGTTTCCATGCACATTTCCTTTATTTTAATGCTCATTTTCTCATTACAATAAACATTACCTTCATTACGATGCATATTTCCTTCATTTTGATGTTTATTTTCTCGTTATAATCAACATTTCCATCGTTTCGATGCATATTTCCATCATTTAGATACTCGTTTTCTCATTTTGATCAATATATCCTTCGTTTCGATGCACATTTCCTTCATTTTGATGCTCGTTTTCTCATTACAATCAATATTTCCTTCGTTTCGATGCATATTTTCTTCATTTTGATGCTCGTTTTGTCGTTACGATCAACATTTCCTTCGTTTCGATGCATATTTTCATCATTTTTATGCTCGTTTTCTCATTGTGATCAACATTTCCTTCTTTTCGATGCATATTTCCTTCATTTAGATGCTTGTTTTCTCGTTATGATTAATATTTCCCATCGTTTCCATGCATATTTTCATCATTTTGATGCTCGTTTTCTCATTATGATCAATATTTCCTTCTTTTCGATGCATATTTCCATCATTTTGATGCCCATTTTCTCGATATGATTAACATTTTCTTCGTTTCGATGTATATTTCTTCATTTTGATGCTCATTTTCTCGTTACGATCAATATTTCCTTCTTTTCGATGTATATTTTCATCATTTTGATTCTCATTTTCTCGATATGATCAATATTTTCTTCGTTTCGATGCATATTTCCTTCATTTTTATGCACATTTTCTCGTTACGATCAATATTTTCTCCATTTCGAAGCATATTTTCATCATTTTGATGCTCGTTTTCTCATTATGATCAATATTTCCTTCTTTTCAATGCATATTTCCTTCATTTTGATGCTCATTTTATCATGACGATCAACATTTCCTCCGTTTTGATGAATATTTTCATCATTTTGATGCTCATTTTCTCGATATGATCAACATTTTCTTCATTTCGATGCATATTTCCTTCATTTTGATGCTCATTTTCTCGTTACGATCAATATTTCCTTAGTTTGGATGCATATTTCATTCATTTTAATGCTCATTTTCTCATTACAATAAACATTACCTTCGTTACGATGCACATTTCCTTCATTTTGATGTTCATTTTCTAGTAAGGATCAATATTTCCTTCGTTTCGATGCATATTTCCTTCATTCAGATACTCGTTTTCTCGTTACGATCAATATATCCTTCGTTTCGATGCATATTTCCATCATTTTAAAGCTCGTTTTCTCCTTACAATCAACATTTCCTTCGTTTCGATGCATATATTCTTCATTTTGATGCACATTTTCTCGTTACGATCAATATTTCCTTCATTTCGATGCATATTTCTTCATTTTGATGCACATTTTCTCATTACGATCAATATTTCCTTCGTTACGATGCATATTTACATCATTTTTATGCTCGTTTTCTCATTATGATCAATATTTCCTTCTTTTCGATGCATATTTCCTTCATTTAGATGCTCATTTTCTCATTACGATTAACATTTCCCATCATTTCGATGTATATTTCCATCATTTTTATGCTCGTTTTCTCGTTATGATCAACATTTCCTTCTTTTCAATGCATATTTCAATCATTTTAATGCTCATTTTCTCGATATGATCAACATTTTCTTCGTTTGGAAGCGTATTTCTTCATTTTGATGCACATTTTCTCATTACGATCAATATTTCCTTCGTTTCGACGCATATTCATCATTTTATGCTCGTTTTCTCATTATGATCAACATTTCCTTCTTTTCGATGCATATTTCCTTCATTTAGTTACTCATTTTCTCTTTACGAATAACATTTCATATCGTTTCGATGCATATTTTCATCATTTTATGCTCATTTTCTCGTTATGATCAACATTTCCTTCTTTTCGATGCATATTTCCATCATTTTGATGCTCATTTTCTCGATATGATCAACATTTTCTTCGTTTCAATGCATATTTCCTTCATTTTGATGCATAATTTCTCATTACGATCAATATTTCCTTAGTTTCGATCATATTTCCTTTATTTTAATGCTCATTTTCTCATTACAATAAACATTATCTTCATTACGATGCATATTTTCTTCATTTTGATGTTTATTTTCTTGTTATGATCAATATTTCCATTGTTTCGATGCATATTTTCATCATTTAGATACTCATTTTCTCGTTATGATCTATATATCCTTCGTTTCGATGCACATTTCCATCATTTTGATGCTCGTTCCTTCATTAGAATTGACATTTCCTTCGTTTCGAAGCATATTTTCTTCATTTTGATGTTTGTTTTCTTGTTACGATCAATATTTCCTTTGTTTCGATGCATTTTTCCTTCATTTAGATACTCGTTTTCTCGTTACAATCAAGATATCCATCATTTCGATGCATATTTCCATCATTTTGATGCTCGTTTTCTCATTACAATCAACATTTCCTTCGTTTCGATGCATATTTCTTCATTTTGATGCACATTTTCTCGTTACGATCAAAATTTCCTTCGTTTCGGTTTATATTTCCATCATTTAGATACTCGTTTTCTCGTTACGATCAATGTATCCTTCGTTTCAACGCATATTTCCATCATTTTGATGCTTGTTTTCTCATTACAATCAACATTTCCTTCGTTTCGATGCATATTTTCATCATTTTATGCTCGTTTTTCATTATGATCAACATTTCATTCTTCGTTTCGATGCATATTTCTTCATTTTGATGCACATTTTCCCGTTACGATCAACATTTCCTTCATTTCATTGCATATTTTAATCATTTTGATGCTCGTTTTCTCGTTATGACAATCAACATTTCCTCCGTTTCGATGCATATTTTCATCATTTTGATGCTCATTTTCTCATGACGATCAACATTTCCTCTGTTTTGATGCATATTTCCATCATTTTGATGCTCATTTTCTCGATATGATCAACATTTTCTTCATTTCGATACATTTTTCCTTCATTTTGATGCACATTTTCTCGTTACAATCAATATTTCCGTAGTTTCGATGCATATTTCCTTCATTTTAATGTTCATTTTCTCATTACAATAAACATTACCTTCGTTACGATGCATATTTATTTCATTTTGATGTTCATTTTCTAGTTAAGATCAATATTTCCATCATTTTGATGCTTATTTCCTTCATTTAGATACTCGTTTTCTCGTTATGATCAATATATCCTTCGTTTAGATGTATATTTCCATCATTTTAATGCTCGTTTTCTCATTACAATCAACATTTGCTTCGTTTCGATGCATATTTTCTTCATTTTATGCACATTTTCTCGTTACGATCAATATTTCTTTCATTTCGATGCATATTTCTTCATTTTGATGCACATTTTCTCATTACGATCAATATTTCCTTCGTTTCGATGCATATTCGTCATTTTTATGCTCGTTTTCTCATTATGATCAACATTTCCTTCTTTTCGATGCATATTTCCTTCATTTAGTTACTCATTTTCTCTTTACGAATAACATTTCCCATCGTTTCGATGCATATTTTCATCATTTTTATGCTCATTTTCTCGTTATGATCAACATTTCCTTCTTTTCGATGCATATTTCCATCATTTTGATGCTCATTTTCTCGATATGATCAACATTTTCTCCGTTTCGATGCATATTTCCTTCATTTTGATGCACATTTTCTCATTACGATCAATATTTCCTTAGTTTCGATCATATTTCCTTTATTTTAATGCTCATTTTGTCATTACAATAAACATTACCATCATTACGATGCATATTTCTTTCATTTTGATGTTTATTTTCTTGTTATGATCAACATTTCCATCGTTTCGATGCATATTTTCATCATTTAGATACTCATTTTCTCGTTATTATCTATATATCATTCGTTTCGATGCACGTTTCCATCATTTTGATGCACGTTCCTTCATTACAATCAACATTTCCTTCGTTTCGAAGCATATTTTCTTCTTTTTGATGTTCGTTTTCTCGTTACGATCAATATTTCCTTCATTTCGATGCATTTTTCCTTCATTTAGATACTCGTTTTCTCGTTACGATCAATATATCCATCATTTCGATGCATATTTCCATCATTTTGATGCTCGTTTTTCTCATTACAATCAACATTTCCTTCGTTTCGATGCAAATTTCTTCATTTTTATGTACATTTTCTCGTTACGATCAATATTTCCTTCGTTTCGGTGTATATTTCCATCATTTAGATACTCGTTTTCTCGTTACGATCAATGTATCCTTCGTTTCAATGCATATTTCCATCATTTTGATGCTTGTTTTCTCATTACAATCAACATTTCTTTCGTTTCGATGCATATTTTCATCATTTTTATGCTCGTTTTCTCATTATGATCAACATTTCATTCTTTTCGATGTGTATTTCCCTCATTTTGGTGCTCATTTTCACTTTACGATGAACATTTCTTCGTTTCGATGCATATTTCCTTCATTTTAAAGCTCATTTTCTCATTACAATCAAAAAATCCTTCGTTTTGACGCATATTTCCTGAATTGTGATGCTGATTTTCTCGTTACGATCATTATTTCCTTCGTTTCGATGCATATTTTCATCATTTTGATGCTTATTTTCTCGTTACGATCAACATTTCCTTTGTTTCGATGCTTATTTCTTTCTTTAAGATGTTCGTTTTCTTGTTACGATCAAAATTTACTTCGTTTCGATGCATATCTCTATCATTTTTATGCTCGTTTCTCATTATGATCAACATTTCCTTCTTTTCGATGCATATTTCCTTCATTTAGATGCTCATTTTCTCGTTACGATTAACATTTACCATCGTTTCGATGCATATTTTCATCATTTTTATGCTCGTTTTCTCGTTATGATGAACATTTCCTTCTTTTCGATGCATATTTCAATCATTTTGATGCTCATTTTCTCGATATGATCAACATTTTCTTCATTTCGATGCATATTTCTTCATTTTGATGCACATTTCTCGTTACGATCAATATTTCCTTCGTTTCAATGCATATTTTCATCATTTTGATGCTCATTTTCTCGTTATGATCAACATTTCCTTCTTTTCGATGCATATTTCCTTCATTTTGATGCTCATTTTCTCATGATGATCAACATTTCCTCCGTTTCGATGCATATTCTCATCATTTTGATGCTCATTTACTCGATATGATCAACATTTTCTTCGTTTCGATGCATATTTCCTTCATTTTGATCACATTTTTTCATTACGATCAATATTTCCTTAGTTTCCATGCACATTTCCTTTATTTTAATGCTCATTTTCTCATTACAATAAACATTACCTTCATTACGATGCATATTTCCTTCATTTTGATGTTTATTTTCTCGTTATGATCAACATTTCCATCGTTTCGATGCATATTTCCATCATTTAGATACTCGTTTTCTCGTTTTGATCAATATATCCTTCGTTTCGATGCATATTTCCATCATTTTGATGCTCGTTTTCTCATTACAATCAACATTTCCTTCGTTTCGATGCATATTTTATTCATTTTGACGCATATTTTCTTGTTACGATCAATATTTCTTTCGTTTCGATACATATTTCTTTATTTTGATGCACATTTTCTCGTTACGAACAACATTTCCTTCGTTTTGATGCATATTTTCATCATTTTTATGCTTGTTTTCTCATTATGATCAACATTTCCTTCTTTTCGATGCATATTTCCTTTTTTTTGATGATCATTTTAACTTTACGATGAACATTTCCTTCGTTTCGATGCATATTTTCCCCATTTTTAAGCTCATTTTCTCATTACAATCAACATTTCCTTCGTTTTGATGCATATTTCCTTAATTCTGATGCTAATTTTCTCGTTACGATCATTATTTCGATCGTTTCGCTGCATATTTTCATTATTTTTATGCTTATTTTCTCGTTATGATCAACATTTCCTTCGTTTCGATGCTTATTTCCTTCTTTAAGATGCTCGTTTCCTTGTTACGATCAACATTTTCTTCGTTTCGATGCATATTTCCATCATTTTGATGCTACTTTTCTCGTTAAAATCTATATTTCCTTCGTTTCGATGCATATTTCTTTCATTTTCATGTTCATTTTCTCGTTACGATCAACATTGCCTTCGTTACGATGCATATTTCCTTCATTTTGATGTTTATTTTCCCATTACGATTAACATTTCCTTCTTTTCGTTCCATATTTCCTTCATTTTGATGCTTATTTTCTCGTTACGATCAACATTTCCTTCGTTTCGATGCATATTTCCTTCATTTTGATGTTCATTTTCTAGTTACGATCAATATTTTCTTCGTTTCGGTGCATATTTCCTTCATTTAGACACTCGTTTTCTCGTTACGATCAATATATCCTTCGTTTGGATGCATATTTTCTTCATTTTGAAGCACATTTTCTCGTTACAATCAATATTTCTTTCGTTTCGATGCATATTTCTTTATTTTGATGCAAATTTTCTCGTTACGATCAATATTTCCTTCGTTTCGATGCATATTTCCTTCATTTAGATGTTTGTTTTCTCGTTATGATTAACATTTCCCATTGTTTCGATGCATATTATCATCATTTTGATGCTCGTTTTCTCTTTATGATCAACATTTCCTTCATCTCTATGCGTATTTCCATCATTTTGATGCTTATTTACTCGATATGAGCAACATTTTCTTCGTTTCGATGCATATTTCTTCATTTTGATGCACATTTTCTCGTTACGATCAATATTTCCTTCGTTTCGATGCATATTTTCATCATTTTGATGCTCGTTTTCTCATTATGATCAACATTTCCTTCTTTTCGATGCATATTTCCTTCATTTTGATGCTCATTTTATCATGACGATCAACATTTCCTCCGTTTTGATGAATATTTTCATCATTTTGATGCTCATTTTCTCGATATGATCAACATTTTCTTCATTTCGATGCATATTTCCTTCATTTTGATGCTCATTTTCTCGTTACGATCAATATTTCCTTAGTTTGGATGCATATTTCCTTCATTTTAATGCTCATTTTCTCATTACAATAAACATTACCTTCGTTACGATGCACGTTTCCTTCATTTTGATGTTCATTTTCTAGTAACGATCAATATTTCCTTCGTTTCGATGCATATTTCCTTCATTCAGATACTCGTTTTCTCGTTACGATCAATATATCCTTCGTTTCGATGCATATTTCCATCATTTTAAAGCTCGTTTTCTCTTTACAATCAACATTTCCTTCATTTCGAAGCATATATTCTTCATTTTGATGCACATTTTCTCGTTACGATCAATATTTCCTTCATTTCGATGGATATTTCTTCATTTTGATGCACATTTTATCATTACGATCAATATTTCCTTCGTTACGATGCATATTTTCATCATTTTTATGCTTGTTTTCTCATTATGATCAACATTTCCTTCTTTTCGATGCATATTTCCTTCATTTAGATGCTCATTTTCTCATTACGATTAACATTTCCCATCATTTCGATGTATATTTCCATCATTTCGATGTATATTTCCATCATTTTTATGCTCGTTTTCTCGTTATGATCAACATTTCCTTCTTTTCAATGCATATTTCAATCATTTTAATGCTCATTTTCTCGATATGATCAACATTTTCTTCGTTTCGAAGCATATTTCTTCATTTTGATGCACATTTTCTCATTACGATCAATATTTCCTTCGTTTCGACGCATATTCATCATTTTTATGTTCGTTTTCTCATTATGATCAACATTTCCTTCTTTTCGATGCACATTTCATTCATTTAGTTACTCATTTTCTCTTTACGAATAACATTTCACATCGTTTCGATGCATATTTTCATCATTTTTATGCTCATTTTCTCGTTATGATCAACATTTCCTTCTTTTCGATGCATATTTCCATTATTTTGATGCTCATTTTCTCGATATGATCAACATTTTCTTCGTTTTGATGCATATTTCTTCATTTTGATGCACATTTTCTCGTTACGATCAACATTTCCTTCGTTTTGATGCATATTTTCATCATTTTGATGATCATTTACTCGATATGATCAACATTTTCTTCGTTTCAATGCATATTTCCTTCATTTTGATGCATAATATTTCCTTTATTTTAATGCTCATTTTCTCATTACAATAAACATTACCTTCATTACGATGCATATTTTCTTCATTTTGATGTTTATTTTCTTGTTATGATCAATATTTCCATTGTTTCGATGAATATTTTCATCATTTAGATACTCATTTTCTCGTTATGATCTATATATCCTTCGTTTCGATGCACATTTCCATCATTTTGATGCTCGTTCCTTCATTAGAATTGACATTTCCTTCGTTTCGAAGCATATTTTCTTCATTTTGATGTTTGTTTTCTTGTTACGATCAATATTTCCTTCATTTCGATGCATTTTTCCTTCATTTAGATACTCGTTTTCTCGTTACGATCAAGATATCCATCATTTCGATGCATATTTCCATCATTTTGATGCTCGTTTTCTCATTACAATCAACATTTCCTTCGTTTCGATGCATATTTCTTCATTTTGATGCACATTTTCTCGTTACGATCAATATTTCCTTCGTTTCGGTGTATATTTCCATCATTTAGATACTCGTTTTCTCGTTACGATCAATGTATCCTTCGTTTCAATGCATATTTCCATCATTTTGATGCTTGTTTTCTCATTACAATCAACATTTCCTTCGTTTCGATGCATATTTTCATCATTTTTATGCTTGTTTTCTCATTATGATCAACATTTCATTCTTTTCGATGCGTATTTCCCTCATTTTGGTGCTCATTTTCACTTTACGATGAACATTTCCTTCGTTTCTATGCATATTTCCTTCATTTTAAATCTCATTTTCTCATTACAATCAACAATTCCTTCGTTTTGACGCATATTTCCTGAATTGTGATGCTGATTTTCTCGTTACGATCATTATTTCCTTCGTTTCGATGCATATTTTCATCATTTTGATGCTTATTTTCTCGTTACGATCAACATTTCCTTTGTTTCGATGCTTATTTCTTTCTTTAAGATGCTCGTTTTCTTGTTACGATCAACATTTACTTCGTTTCGATGCATATCTCCATCATTTTTATGCTCGTTTCTCATTATGATCAACATTTTCTTCTTTTCGATGCATATTTCCTTCATTTAGATGCTCATTTTCTCGTTACGATTAACATTTACCATCGTTTCGATGCATATTTTCATCATTTTTATGCTCGTTTTCTCGTTATGATGAACATTTCCTTCTTTTTGATGCATATTTCAATCATTTTGATGCTCATTTTCTCGATATGATCAACATTTTCTTCATTTCGATGCATATTTCTTCATTTTGATGCACATTTTCTTCATTACGATCAATATTTCCTTCGTTTCGATGCATATTTTCATCATTTTGATGCTCATTTTCTCGTTATGATCAACATTTCCTTCTTTTCGATGCATATTTCCTTCATTTTGATGCTCATTTTCTCATGATGATCAACATTTCCTCCGTTTCGATGCATATTTTCATCATTTTGATGCTCATTTACTCGATATGATCAACATTTTCTTCGTTTCGATGCATATTTCCTTCATTTTGATCACATTTTTTCATTACGATCAATATTTCCTTAGTTTCCATGCACATTTCCTTTATTTTAATGCTCATTTTCTCATTACAATAAACAATACCTTCATTACGATGCATATTTCCTTCATTTTGATGTTTATTTTCTCGTTATGATCAACATTTCCATCGTTTCGATGCATATTTCCATCATTTAGATACTCGTTTTCTCGTTTTGATCAATATATCCTTCGTTTCGATGCATATTTCAATCATTTTGATGCTCGTTTTCTCATTACAATCAACATTTCCTTCGTTTCGATGCATATTTTCTTCATTTTGACGCACATTTTCTTGTTACGATCAATATTTCTTTCGTTTCGGTACATATTTCTTTAATTTGATGCACATTTTCTCGTTACGAACAACATTTCCTTTGTTTTGATGCATATTTTCATCATTTTTATGCTTGTTTTCTCATTATGATCAATATTTCCTTCTTTTCGATGCATATTTCCTTTCTTTTGATGATCATTTTAACTTTACGATGAACATTTCCTTCGTTTCGATGCATATTTTCCCCATTTTTAAGCTCATTTTCTCATTACAATCAACATTTCCTTCGTTTTGATGCATATTTCCTTAATTCTGATGCTAATTTTCTCGTTACGATCATTATTTCGATCGTTTCGCTGCATATTTTCATCATTTTTATGCTTATTTTCTCGTTATGATCAACATTTCCTTCGTTTCGATGCTTATTTCCTTCTTTAAGATGCTCGTTTCCTTGTTAAGATCAACATTTTCTTTGTTTCGATGCATATTTCCATCATTTTGATGCTACTTTTCTCGTTAAAATCTACATTTCCTTCGTTTCGATGCATATTTCTTTCATTTTCATGTTCATTTTCTCGTTACGATCAACATTGCCTTCGTTACGATGCATATTTCCTTCATTTTGATGTTTATTTTCCCATTACGATTAACATTTCCTTCTTTTCGTTCCATATTTCCTTCATTTTGATGCTTATTTTCTCGTTATGATGAACATTTCCTTGGTTTCGATGCTTATTTCCTGATTTAAGATGCTCGTTTCCTTGTTACAATCAATATTTTCTTCGTTTCGATGCATATTTCCTTCATTTTGATGCTACTTTTCTCGTTAAAATCTACATTTCCTTCGTTTCGATGAATATTTCCTTAATTTAGATGCTCATTTTCTCGTTATGATGAACATTACCTTTGTTTCGATGCATATTTCCTTCATTTTGAGGTTCATTTTCTAGTTACGATCAACATTTCCTTCGTTTCGATGCATATTTCATTCATTTTGATGTTCATCTCGTTACAATCAATATTTCTTTCGTTCCGATGCATATTTCTTTATTTTGATGCAAATTTTCTCGTTACGATCAATATTTCCTTCGTTTCGATGCATATTTCCTTCATTTAGATGCTTGTTTTCTCGTTATGAATAACATTTCCCATTGTTTCGATGCATATTATCATCATTTTGATGCTCGTTTTCTCTTTATGATCAACATTTCCTTCTTCTCTATGCGTATTTCCATCATTTTGATGCTTATTTTCTCGATATGATCAACATTTTCTTCGTTTCGATGCATATTTCTTCATTTTGATGCACATTTTCTCGTTACGATTAACATTTCCTTCGTTTCGATGCATATTTTCATCATTTTGATGCTCGTTTTCTCATTATGATCAACATTTCCTTCTTTTCGATGCATATTTCCTTCATTTTGATGCTCATTTTATCATGACGATCAACATTTCCTCCGTTTTGATGAATATTTTCATCATTTTGATGCTCATTTTCTCGATATGATCAACATTTTCTTCATTTCGATGCATATTTCCTTCATTTTGATGCTCATTTTCTCGTTACGATCAATATTTCCTTAGTTTGGAAGCATATTTCCTTCATTTTAATGCTCATTTTCTCATTACAATAAACATTACCTTCGTTACGATGCACGTTTTCTTCATTTTGATGTTCATTTTCTAGTAACGATCAATATTTCCTTCGTTTCGATGCATATTTCCTTCATTCAGATACTCGTTTTCTCGTTACGATCAATATATCCTTCGTTTCGATGCATATTTCCATCATTTTAAAGCTCGTTTTCTCTTTACAATCAACATTTCCTTCGTTTCGAAGCATATATTCTTCATTTTGTTGCACATTTTCTCGTTACGATCAATATTTCCTTCATTTCGATGCATATTTCTTCATTTTGATGCACATTTTCTCAGTACGATCAATATTTCCTTCGTTACGATGCATATTTTCATCATTTTTATGCTCGTTTTCTCATTATGATCAATATTTCCTTCTTTTCGATGCATATTTCCTTCATTTAGATGCTCATTTTCTCATTACGATTAACATTTCCCATCATTTCGATGTATATTTCCATCATTTTTATGCTCGTTTACTCGTTATGATCAACATTTCCTTCTTTTCAATGCATATTTCAATCATTTTAATGATCATTTTCTCGATATGATCAACATTTTCTTCGTTTCGAAGCATATTTCTTCATTTTGATGCACATTTTCTCATTACGATCAATATTTCCTTCGTTTTGACGCATATTCATCATTTTTATGCTCGTTTTCTCATTATGATCAACATTTCCTTCTTTTCGATGCACATTTCATTCATTTAGTTACTCATTTTCTCTTTACGAATAACATTTCACATCGTTTCGATGCATATTTTCATCATTTTTATGCTCATTTTCTCGTTATGATCAACATTTCCTTCTTTTCGATGCATATTTCCATCATTTTGATGCTCATTTTCTCGATATGATCAACATTTTCTTCGTTTTGATGCATATTTCTTCATTTTGATGCACATTTTCTCGTTACGATTAACATTTCCTTCGTTTTGATGCATATTTTCATCATTTTGATGATCATTTACTCGATATGATCTACATTTTCTTCGTTTCGATGCATATTTTCTTCATTTTGATGCACAATTTCTCATTACGATCAATATTTCCTTAGTTTCGATCATATTTCCTTTATTTTAATGCTCATTTTCTCATTACAATAAACATTACCTTCATTACGATGCATATTTTCTTCATTTTGATGTTTATTTTCTTGTTATGATCAATATTTCCATCGTTTCGATGCATATTTTCATCATTTAGATACTCATTTTCTCGTTATGATCTATATATCCTTCGTTTCGATGCACATTTCCATCATTTTGATGCTCGTTCCTTCATTAGAATTGACATTTCCTTCGTTTCGAAGCATATTTTCTTCATTTTGATGTTCGTTTTCTTGTTACGATCAATATTTCCTTCGTTTCGATGCATTTTTCCTTCATTTAGATACTCGTTTTCTCGTTACGATCAAGATATCCATCATTTCGATGCATATTTCCATCATTTTGATGCTCGTTTTCTCATTACAATCAACATTTCCTTCATTTCGATTCATATTTCTTCATTTTGATGCACATTTTCTCGTTACGATCAATATTTCCTTCGTTTCGGTGTATATTTCCATCATTTATATACTCGTTTTCTCATTACGATCAATGTATCCTTCGTTTCAATGCATATTTCCATCATTTTGATGCTTGTTTTCTCATTACAATCAACATTTCCTTCGTTTCGATGCATATTTTCATCATTTTTATGCTTGTTTTCTCATTATGATCAACATTTCATTCTTTTCGATGCGTATTTCCCTCATTTTGGTGCTCATTTTCACTTTACGATGAACATTTCTTCGTTTTTATGCATATTTCCTTCATTTTAAATCTCATTTTCTCATTACAATCAACAATTCCTTCGTTTTGACGCATATTTCCTGAATTGTGATGCTGATTTTCTCGTTACGATCATTATTTCCTTCGTTTCGATGCATATTTTCATCATTTTGATGCTTATTTTCTCGTTACGATCAACATTTCCTTTGTTTCGATGCTTATTTCTTTCTTTAAGATGCTCGTTTTCTTGTTACGATCAACATTTACTTCGTTTCGATGCATATCTCCATCATTTTTATGCTCGTTTCTCATTATGATCAACATTTCCTTCTTTTCGATGCATATTTCCTTCATTTAGATGCTCATTTTCTCGTTACGATTAACATTTACCATCGTTTCGATGCATATTTTCATCATTTTTATGCTCGTTTTCTCGTTATGATGAACATTTCCTTCTTTTCGATGCATATTTCAATCATTTTGATGCTCATTTTCTCGATATGATCAACATTTTCTTCATTTCGATGCATATTTCTTTATTTTGATGCACATTTCTCGTTACAATCAATATTTCCTTCGTTTCGATGCATATTTTCATCATTTTGATGCTCATTTTCTCGTTATGATCAACATTTCCTTCTTTTCGATGCATATTTCCTTCATTTTGATGCTTATTTTCTCATGATGATCAACATTTCCTCCGTTTCGATGCATATTTTCATCATTTTGATGCTCATTTACTCGATATGATCAACATTTTCTTCGTTTCGATGCATATTTCCTTCATTTTGATCACATTTTTTCATTACGATCAATATTTCCTTAGTTTCCATGCACATTTCCTTTATTTTAATGCTCATTTTCTCATTACAATAAACATTACCTTCATTACGATGCATATTTCCTTCATTTTGATGTTTATTTTCTCGTTATGATCAACATTTCCATCGTTTCGATGCATATTTCCATCATTTAGATACTCGTTTTCTCATTTTGATCAATATATCCTTCGTTTCGATGCATATTTCCATCATTTTGATGCTCGTTTTCTCATTACAATCAACATTTCCTTCGTTTCGATGCATAATTTCTTCATTTTGACGCTCATTTTCTTGTTACGATCAATATTTCTTTCGTTTCGATACATATTTCTTTATTTTGATGCACATATTCTCGTTACGAACAACATTTCCTTCATTTTGATGCATATTTTCATCATTTTTATGCTTGTTTTCTCATTATGATCAACATTTCCTTCTTTTCGATGCATATTTCCTTTCTTTTGATGATCATTTTCACTTTACGATGAACATTTCCTTCGTTTCGATGCATATTTCCCTCATTTTTAAGCTTATTTTCTCATTGCAATCAATATTTCCTTCGTTTTGATGCATATCTCCTTAATTATGATGCTAATTTTCTCGTTACGATCATTATTTCGATCGTTTCGCTGCATATTTTCATCATTTTGATGCTTATTTTCTCGTTACGATCAACATTTCCTTCGTTTCGATGCTTATTTCCTTCTTTAAGATGCTCGTTTCCTTGTTAAGATCAACATTTTCTTCGTTTCGATGCATATTTCCATCATTTTGATGCTACTTTTCTCGTTAAAATCTACATTTCCTTCGTTTCGATGCATATTTCTTTCATTTTCATGTTCATTTTCTCGTTACGATCAACATTGCCTTCGTTACGATGCATATTTCCTTCATTTTGATGTTTATTTTCCCATTACGATTAACATTTCCTTCTTTTCGTTCCATATTTCCTTCATTTTGATGCTTATTTTCTCGTTATGATGAACATTTCCTTCGTTTCGATGCTTATTTCCTGATTTAAGATGCTCGTTTCCTTGTTACAATCAACATTTTCTTCGTTTCGATGCATATTTCCATCATTTTGATGCTACTTTTCTCGTTAAAATCTACATTTCCTTCGTTTCGATGAATATTTCCTTAATTTTGATGCTTATTTTCTCATTATGATGAACATTACCTTTGTTTCGATGCATATTTCCTTCATTTTGAGGTTCATTTTCTAGTTACGATCAACATTTCCTTCGTTTCGATGCATATTTCCTTCATTTTGATGTTCATTTTCTAGTTACGATCAATATTTTCTTCGTTTCGGTGCATATTTCCTTCATTTAGACACTCGTTTTCTCGTTACGATCAATACATCCTTCGTTTCGATGCATATTTTCTTCATTTTGATGCACATTTTCCGTTACAATCAATATTTCTTTCGTTTCGATGCATATTTCTTTATTTTGATGCAAATTTTCTCGTTACGATCAATATTTCCTTCGTTTCGATGCATATTTCCTTTATTTAGATGCTTGTTTTCTCGTTATGATTAACATTTCCCATTGTTTCGATGCATATTATCATCATTTTGATGCTCGTTTTCTTTTCATGATCATTCCATCAATTTGATGTTTATTTTCTCGATATGATCAACATTTTCTTCGTTTCGATGCATATTTCTTCATTTTGATGCACATTTTCTCGTTACGATCAACATTTCCTTCGTTTCGATGCATATTTTCATCATTTTGATGCTCGTTTTCTCATTATGATCAACATTTCCTTCTTTTCGATGCATATTTCCTTCATTTTGATGCTCATTTTATCATGACGATCAACATTTCCTTCGTTTTGATGAATATTTTCATCATTTTGATGCTCATTTTCTCGATATGATCAACATTTTCTTCATTTCGATGCATATTTCCTTCATTTTGATGCTCATTTTCTCGTTACGATCAATATTTCCTTAGTTTGGATGCATATTTCCTTCATTTTAATGCTCATTTTCTCATTACAATAAACATTACCTTCGTTACGATGCACGTTTCCTTCATTTTGATGTTCATTTTCTAGTAACGATCAATATTTCCTTCGTTTCGATGCATATTTCCTTCATTCAGATACTCGTTTTCTCGTTACGATCAATATATCCTTTGTTTCGATGCAGATTTCCATCATTTAAAGCTCGTTTTCCCTTTACAATCAACATTTCCTTCGTTTCGAAGCATATATTCTTCATTTTGATGCACATTTTCTCGTTACGATCAATATTTCCTTCATTTCGATGCATATTTCTTCATTTTGATGCACATTTTCTCATTACGATCAATATTTCCTTCGTTACGATGCATATTTTCATCATTTTTATGCTCGTTTTCTCATTATGATCAACATTTCCTTCTTTTCGATGCATATTTCCTTCATTTAGATGCTCATTTTCTCATTACGATTAACATTTCCCATCATTTCGATGTATATTTCCATCATTTTTATGCTCATTTTCTCGTTATGATCAACATTTCCTTCTTTTCAATGCATATTTCAATCATTTTAATGCTCATTTTCTCGATATGATCAACATTTTATTCGTTTCGAAGCATATTTCTTCATTTTGATGCACATTTTCTCATTACGATCAATATTTCCTTCGTTTCGAGGCATATCCATCATTTTTATGCTCGTTTTCTCATTATGATCAACATTTCCTTCTTTTCGATGCATATTTCCTTCATTTAGTTACTCATTTTCTCTTTACGAATAACATTTCCCATCGTTTCGATGCATATTTTCATCATTTTATGCTCATTTTCTCGTTATGATCAACATTTCCTTCTTTTCGATGCATATTTCCATCATTTTGATGGTCATTTTCTCGATATGTTCAACATTTTCTTCTTTTTGATGCATATTTCTTCATTTTGATGCACATTTTCTCGTTACGATCAACATTTCCTTCGTTTTGATGCATATTTTCATCATTTTGATGATCATTTACTCGATATGATCAACATTTTCTTCGTTTCGATGCATATTTCCTTCATTTTGATGTACAATTTCTCATTACGATCAATATTTCCTTAGTTTCGATCATATTTCCTTTATTTTAATGCTCATTTTCTCATTACAATAAACATTACCTTCATTACGATGCATATTTTCTTCATTTTGATGTTTATTTTCTTGTTATGATCAATATTTCCATCGTTTCGATGCATATTTTCATCATTTAGATACTCATTTTCTCGTTATGATCTATATATCCTTTGTTTCGATGCACATTTCCATCATTTTGATGCTCGTTCCTTCATTAGAATCGACATTTCCTTCGTTTCGAAGCATATTTTCTTCATTTTGATGTTCGTTTTCTTGTTACGATCAATATTTTTCTTCGTTTCGATTCATTTTTCCTTCATTTAGATACTCGTTTTCTCGTTACGATCAAGATATCCATCATTTCGATGCATATTTCCATCATTTTGATGCTCGTTTTCTCATTACAATCAGCATTTCCTTCGTTTCGATGCATATTTCTTCATTTTGATGCACATTTTCTCGTTACGATCAATATTTCCTTCGTTTCGGTGTATATTTCCATCATTTAGATACTCGATTTCTCGTTACGATCAATGTATCCTTCGTTTCAATGCATATTTCCATCATTTTGATGCTTTTTTTCTCATTACAATCAACATTTCCTTCGTTTCGATGCATATTTTCATCATTTTTATGCTCGTTTTCTCATTATGATCAATATTGCATTCTTTTCGATGCGTATTTCCCTCATTTTGGTGCTCATTTTCACTTTACGATGAACATTTCCTTCGTTTCGATGCATATTTCCTTCATTTTAAAGCTCATTTTCTCATTACAATCAACAATTCCTTCGTTTTGACGCATATTTCCTGAATTGTGATGCTGATTTTCTCGTTACGATCATTATTTCCTTCGTTTCGATGCATATTTTCATCATTTTGATGCTTATTTTCTCGTTACGATCAACATTTCCTTTGTTTCTATGCTTATTTCTTTCTTTAAGATGCTAGTTTTCTTGTTACGATCAACATTTACTTCGTTTGGATGCATATCTCCATAATTTTTATGCTCGTTTCTCATTATGATCAACATTTCCTTCTTTTCGATGCATATTTCCTTCATTTAGATGCTCATTTTCTCGTTACGATTAACATTTACCATCGTTTCGATGCATATTTTCATCATTTTTATGCTCGTTTTCTCGTTATGATGAACATTTCCTTCTTTTCGATGCATATTTCAATCATTTTGATGCTCATTTTCTCGATATGATCAACATTTTCTTCATTTCGATGAATATTTCTTCATTTTGATGCACATTTCTCGTTACGATCAATATTTCCTTCGTTTCGATGCATATTTTCATCATTTTGATGCTCATTTTCTCGTTTTGATCAATATATCCTTCGTTTCGATGCATATTTCCATCATTTTTATGCTCTTTTTCTCATTACAATCAACATTTCCTTCGTTTCGATGCATATTTTCTTCATTTTGACGCACATTTTCTTGTTACGATCAATATTTCTTTCGTTTCGATACATATTTCTTTATTTTGATGCACATTTTCTTGTTACGAACAACATTTTCTTCGTTTTGATGCATATTTTCATCATTTTTATGCTTGTTTTCTCATTATGATCAACATTTCCATCTTTTCGATGCATATTTCCTTTCTTTTGATGATCATTTTAACTTTACGATGAACATTTCCTTCGTTTCGATGCATATTTTCCCCATTTTAAGCTCATTTTCTCATTACAATCAACATTTCCTTAGTTTTGATGCATATTTTCTTAATTCTGATGCTAATTTTCTCGTTACGATCATTATTTCGATCGTTTCGTTTCATATTTTCATCATTTTTATTCTTATTTTCTCGTTATGCTCAACATTTCCTTCATTTCGATGCTTATTTCCTTCTTTAAGATGCTCGTTTCCTTGTTACGATCAACATTTTCTTCGTTTTGATGCATATTTCCATCATTTTTATGCTACTTTTCTCGTTAAAATCTACATTTCCTTCGTTTCGATGCATATTTCTTTCATTTTCATGTTCATTTTCTCGTTACGATCAACATTGCCTTCGTTACGATGCATATTTCCTTCATTTTGATGTTTATTTTCCCATTACGATTAACATTTCCTTCTTTTCGTTCCATATTTCCTTCATTTTGATGCTTATTTTCTCGTTATGATGAACATTTCCTTCGTTTCGATGCTTATTTCCTGATTGAAGATGCTCGTTTCCTTGTTACAATCAACATTTTCTTCGTTTCGATGCATATTTCCATCATTTTGATGCTACTTTTCTCGTTAAAATCTACATTTCCTTCGTTTCGATGAATATTTCCTTAATTTAGATGCTCATTTTCTCGTTATGATGAACATTACCTTTGTTTCGATGCATATTTCATTCATTTTGAGGTTCATTTTCTAGTTACGATAAACATTACCTTCGTTTCGATGCATATTTCCTTCATTTTGATGTTCATTTTCTAGTTACGATCAACTTTCCTTCGTTTCGGTGCATATTTCCTTCATTTAGACACTCGTTTCTCGTTACGATCAATATATCCTTCGTTTCGATGCATATTTCCATCATTTTGATGCTCGTTTTCTCATTACAATCAACATTTCCTTCGTTTCGATGCATATTTTCTTCATTTTGATGCACATTTTCTAGTTACATTCAATATTTCTTTAGTTTCAATGCATATTTCTTTATTTTGATGCAAATTTTCTCGTTACGATCAATATTTCCTTCGTTTCGATGCATATTTCCTTCACTTAGATGCTTGTTTTCTCGTTATGATTAACATTTCCCATCGTTTCGATGCATATTATCTTCATTTTGATGCTCGTTTTCTCTTTATGATCAACATTTCCTTCTTTTCTATGCATATTTCCATCATTTTGATGCTTATTTTCTCGATATGATCAACATTTTCTTTGTTTCGATGCATATTTCTTCATTTTGATGCACATTTTCTCGTTATGATCAACATTTCCTTCGTTTCGATGCATATTTTCATCATTTTGATGCTCGTTTTCTCATTATGATCAACATTTCCTTCTTTTCAATGCATATTTCCTTCATTTTGATGCTCATTTTATCATGACGATCAACATTTCCTCCGTCTTGATGAATATTTTCATCATTTTGATGCTCATTTTCTCGATATGATCAACATTTTCTTCATTTCGATGCATATTTCCTTAATTTTGATGCTCATTTTCTCGTTACGATCAATATTTCCTTAGTTTGGATGCATATTTCCTTCATTTTAATGCTCATTTTCTCATTACAATAAACATTACCTTCGTTACGATGCACGTTTCCTTCATTTTGATGTTCATTTTCTAGTAACGATCAATATTTCCTTCGTTTCGATGCATATTTCCTTCATTCAGATACTCGTTTTCTCGTTACGATCAATATATCCTTCGTTTCGATGCATATTTCCATCATTTTAAAGCTCGTTTTCTCTTTACAATCAACATTTCCTTCGTTTCGATGCATATATTCTTCATTTTGATGCACATTTTCTCGTTACGATCAATATTTCCTTCATTTCGATGCATATTTCTTCATTTTGATGCACATTTTCTCATTACGATCAATATTTCCTTCGTTACGATGCATATTTTCATCATTTTTATGCTCGTTTTCTCATTATGATCAACATTTCCTTCTTTTCGATGCATATTTCCTTCATTTAGATGCTCATTTTCTCATTACGATTAACATTTCCCATCATTTCGATGTATATTTCCATCATTTTTATGCTCATTTTCTCGTTATGATCAACATTTCCTTCTTTTCAATGCATATTTCAATCATTTTAATGCTCATTTTCTCGATATGATCAACATTTTCTTCGTTTCGAAGCATATTTCTTCATTTTGATGCACATTTTCTCATTACGATCAATATTTCCTTCGTTTCGATGCATATTCATCATTTTTATGCTCGTTTTCTCATTATGATCAACATTTCCTTCTTTTCGATGCATATTTCCTTCATTTAGTTACTCATTTTCTCTTTACGAATAACATTTCCCATCGTTTCGATGCATATTTTCATCATTTTTATGCTCATTTTCTCGTTATGATCAACATTTCCTTCGTTTCGAAACATATTTTCTTCATTTTGATGCACATTTTCTTGTTACGATCAATATTTTCTTCATTTTGATGCACATTTTCTCATTACGATCATATTCCTTCGTTTTGACGCATATTTCCTGAATTGTGATGTTGATTTTCTCGTTATGATCATTATTTCCTTCGTTTCAATGCATATTTTCATCATTTTGATGCTTATTTTCTCGTTACGATCAACATTTCCTTCTTTTCGATGCATATTTCCTATATTTTGATGCTCATTTTCTCATGATGATCAACATTTCCTTCGTTTCAATGCATATTTTCATCATTTTGATGCTCATTTGCTCGATATGATCAACATTTTCTTCGTTCCGATGCATATTTCCTTCATTTTGATCACATTTTTTCATTACGATCAATATTTCCTTAGTTTCCATGCATATTTCCTTTATTTTAATGCTCATTTTCTCATTAAAATGAACATTACCTTCATTACGATGCATATTTCCTTAATTTTGATGTTTATTTTCTCGTTATGATCAACATTTCCCACGTTTCGATGCATATTTCCATCATTTAGATACTCATTTTCTCATTTAGATCAATATAACCTTCGTTTCGATGCATATTTCCATCATTTTGATGCTCGTTTTCTCATTACAATCAACATTTCCTTCGTTTCGATGCATATTTTCTTCATTTTGACGCACATTTTCTTGTTACGATCAATATTTCTTTCGTTTCGATACATATTTCTTTATTTTGATGCACATTTTCTCGTTACGAACAACATTTCCTTCGTTTTGATGCATATTTTCATCATTTTTATGCTTGTTTTCTCATTATGATCAACATTTCCTTCTTTTCGATGCATATTTCCTTTCTTTTGATGATCATTTTAACTTTACGATGAACATTTCCTTCGTTTCGATGCATATTTTCCCCATTTTTAAGCTCATTTTCTCATTACAATCAACATTTCCTTCGTTTTGATGCATATTTCCTTAATTCTGATGCTAATTTTCTCGTTACGATCATTATTTCGATCGTTTCGCTGCATATTTTCATCATTTTTATGCTTATTTTCTCGTTATTATCAACATTTCCTTCGTTTTGATGCATATTTCCTTCATTTAGATGCTTGTTTTCTCGTTATGATTAATATTTTCCATCGTTTCCATGCATATTTTCATCATTTTGATGCTCGTTTTCTCATTATGATCAATATTTCCTTCTTTTCGATGCATATTTCCATCATTTTGATGCTCATTTTCTCGATATGATTAACATTTTCTTCGTTTCGATGTATATTTCATCATTTTGATGCTCATTTTCTCAATATGATCAATATTTTCTTCGTTTCGATGCATATTTCCTTCATTTTTATGCACATTTTCTCGTTACGATCAATATTTCCTTAGTTTCGATGCATATTTCCTTTATTTTAATGCTCATTTTCTCATTACAATAAACATTACCTTCGTTACGATGCATATTTCATTCATTTTGATGTTCATTTTCTAGTTACTAAAAATATTTCCTTCGTTTCGATGCATATTTCCTTCATTTAGACACTCATTTTCTCGTTACGATCAATATATCCTTCGTTTCGATGCATATTTCCATCATTTTGATGCTCGTTTTCTCATTACAATCAACATTTCCTTCATTTCGATGCATATTTTCTTCATTTTGACGCACATTTTCTAGTTACGATCAATATTTCTTTCGTTTCGATACATATTTCTTTATTTTGATGCACATTTTCTCGTTACGAACAACATTTCTTTCGTTTTGATGCATATTTTCATCATTTTTATGCTCGTTTTCTCATTATGATCAACATTTCCTTCTTTTCAATGCATATTTCCTTTCTTTTGATGCTCATTTTAACTTTACGATGAACATTTCCTTCGTTTCGATGCATATTTTCCCCAATTTTAAGCTCATTTTCTCATTACAATCAACATTTCCTTCGTTTTGATGCATATTTCCTTAATTCTAATGCTAATTTTCTCGTTATGATCATTATTTCGATCGTTTCGCTGCATATTTTCATCATTTTGATGCTTATTTTCTCGTTATGATCAACATTTCCTTCATTTCGATGCTTATTTCCTTCTTTAAGATGCTCATTTCCTTGTTACGATCAATATTTTCTTCGTTTCGATGCATATTTCTATCATTTTGATGCTACTTTTCTCGTTAAAATCTACATTTCCTTCGTTTCGATGCATATTTCTTTCATTTTCATGTTCATTTTCTCGTTACGATCAACATTACCTTCGTTACGATGCATATTTCATTCATTTTGATGTTTATTTTCCCATTACGATTAACATTTCCTTCTTTTCGTTCCATATTTCCTTCATTTTGATGCTTATTTTCTCGTTATGATGAACATTTCCTTCGTTTCGATGCTTATTTCCTTCTTTAAGATGCTCGTTTCCTTGTTACAATCAACATTATCTTCGTTTAGATGCATATTTCCAACATTTTGATGCTACTTTTCTCGTTAAAATCTACATTTCCTTCGTTTCGATGAATATTTCCTTAATTTAGATGCTCATTTTCTCGTTATGATGAACATTACCTTTGTTTCGATGCATATTTCATTCATTTTGAGGTTCATTTTCTAGTTACGATAAACATTACCTTCGTTTCGATGCATATTTCCTTCATTTTGATGTTCATTTTCTAGTTACGATCAACTTTCCTTCGTTTCGGTGCATATTTCCTTCATTTAGACACTCGTTTCTCGTTACGATCAATATATCCTTCGTTTCGATGCATATTTCCATCATTTTGATGCTCGTTTTCTCATTACAATCAACATTTCCTTCGTTTCGATGCATATTTTCTTCATTTTGATGCACATTTTCTAGTTACATTCAATATTTCTTTAGTTTCAATGCATATTTCTTTATTTTGATGCAAATTTTCTCGTTACGATCAATATTTCCTTCGTTTCGATGCATATTTCCTTCACTTAGATGCTTGTTTTCTCGTTATGATTAACATTTCCCATCGTTTCGATGCATATTATCATCATTTTGATGCTCGTTTTCTCTTTATGATCAACATTTCCTTCTTTTCTATGCGTATTTCCATCATTTTGATGCTCATTTTCTCGATATGATCAATATTTTCTTCGTTTCGATGCATATTTCTTCATTTTGATGCACATTTTCTCATTACGATCAACATTTCCTTCGTTTCGATGCATATTTTCATCATTTTGATGCTCGTTTTCTCATTATGATCAATATTTCCTTCTTTTCGATGCATATTTCCTTCATTTTGATGCTCATTTTCTCATGACGATCAACATTTCCTCCGTTTTGATGAATATTTTCATCATTTTGATGCTCATTTTCTCGATATGATCAACATTTTCTTCATTTCGATGCATATTTCCTTCATTTTGATGCTCATTTTCTCGTTACGATCAATATTTCCTTAGTTTGGATGCATATTTCCTTCATTTTAATGCTCATTTTCTCATTACAATAAACATTACCTTCGTTACGATGCACATTTCCTTCATTTTAATGTTCATTTTCTAGTAACGATCAATATTTCTTTCGTTTCGATGCATATTTCCTTCATTCAGATACTCGTTTTCTCGTTACGATCAATATGTCCTTCGTTTCGATGCATATTTCCATCATTTTAAAGCTCGTTTTCTCTTTACAATCAACATTTCCTTCGTTTCGATGCATATATTCTTCATTTTGATGCACATTTTCTCGTTACGATCAATATTTCCTTCATTTCGATGCATATTTCTTCATTTTGATGCACATTTTCTCATTACGATCAATATTTCCTTCGTTACGATGCATATTTTCATCATTTTTATGCACGTTTTCTCATTATGATCAACATTTCCTTCTTTTCGATGCATATTTCCTTCATTTGGATGCACATTTTCTCATTACGATTAACATTTCCCATCATTTCGATGTATATTTTCATCAATTTTATGCTCGTTTTCTCGTTGTGATCAACATTTCCTTCTTTTCAATGCATATTTCAATCATGTTAATACTCATTTTCTCGATATGATCAACATTTTCTTCGTTTCGAAGCATATTTCTACATTTTGATGCACATTTTCTCGTTACGATCAACATTTCCTTTGTTTCGATGTATATTTTCATCATTTTGATGCTCATTTTCTCGTTATGATCAACATTTTCTTCTTTTCGATGCATATTTCCTTCATTTTGATGCTCATTTTCTCATGACGATCAACATTTCCTCCGTTTCGATGCATATTTTAATCATTTTGATGCTCATTTACTCGATATGATCAACATTTTCTTCGTTTCGATGCATATTTCCTTCATTTTGATGCATATTTTCTCATTACGATCAATATTTCCTTAGTTTCGATGCATATTTCCTTTATTTTAATGCTCATTTTCTCATTACAATAAACATTACCTTCATTACGATGCAAATTTCCTTCATTTTCATGTTCATTTTCTCGTTACGATCAACATTACCTTCGTTAGATGCATATTTCCTTCATTTTGATGTTCATTTTCCCATTACGATTAACATTTCCTTCTTTCCGTTCCATATTTTCTTCATTTTGATGCTTATTTTCTCATTATGATGAACATTTCCTTCGTTTCGATGCTTATTTCCTTCTTTAAGATGTTCGTTTCCTTGTTACGATCAACATTTTCTTCGTTTCGATGCATATTTCTATCATTTTGATGCTACTTTTCTCGTTAAAATCAACATTTCCTTCGTTTCATGAATATTTCCTTCATTTTGATGCTCATTTTTTCGTTTCGATGACCATTACCTTTGTTTTGATGCATATTTCCTTCATTTTAAGGTTCATTTTCTAGTTACGATCAACATTTCCTTCGTTTCGATGCATATTTCCATCATTTAGACACTAGTTTTCTCGTTATGATCAATATATCCTTCGTTTCGATGCATATTTCCATCATTTTGATGCTCGTTTTATCATTATAATCAACATTTCCTTCATTTCGTTGCATATATTTTTTATTTTGATGCACATTTTCTCGTTACAATCAATATTTCCTTCGTTACGATGCACATTTCCTTCATTTTAATGTTCATTTTCTAGTAACGATCAATATTTCTTTCGTTTCGATGCATATTTCCTTCATTCAGATACTCGTTTTCTCGTTACGATCAATATATCCTTCGTTTCGATGCATATTTCCATCATTTTAAAGCTCGTTTTCTCTTTATAATCAACATTTCTTGCGTTTCGATGCATATATTCTTCATTTTGATGCACATTTTCTTATTACGATAAATATTTGTTTCATTTCGATGCATATTTCTTCATTTTGATGCACATTTTCTCATTACGATCAATATTTCCTTCGTTACGATGCATATTTTCATCATTTTTATGCACGTTTTCTCATTATGATCAACATTTCCTTCTTTTCGATGCATATTTCCTTCATTTAGATGCTCATTTTCTCATTACGATTAACATTTCCCATCGTTTCGATGTATATTTTCATCATTTTTATGCTCGTTTTCTCGTTGTGATCAACATTTCCTTCTTTTCAATGCATATTTCAATCATGTTAATACTCATTTTCTCGATATGATCAACATTTTCTTCGTTTCGAAGCATATTTCTACATTTTGATGCACATTTTCTCGTTACGATCAACATTTCCTTTGTTTCGATGTATATTTTCATCATTTTGATGCTCATTTTCTCGTTATGATCAACATTTTCTTCTTTTCGATGCATATTTCCTTCATTTTGATACTCATTTTCTCATGACGATCAACATTTCCTCCGTTTCGATGCATATTTTAATCATTTTGATGCTCATTTACTCGATATGATCAACATTATCTTCGTTTCGATGCATATTTCCTTCATTTTGATGCATATTTTCTCATTACGATCAATATTTCCTTAGTTTCGATGCATATTTCTTTATTTTAATGCTCATTTTCTCATTACAATAAACATTACCTTCATTACGATGCAAATTTCCTTCATTTTCATGTTCATTTTCTCGTTACGATCAACATTACCTTCGTTAGATGCATATTTCCTTCATTTTGATGTTCATTTTCCCATTACGATTAATATTTCCTTCTTTCCGTTCCATATTTTCTTCATTTTGATGCTTATTTTCTCATTATGATGAACATTTCCTTCGTTTCGATGCTTATTTCCTTCTTTAAGATGCTCGTTTCCTTGTTACGATCAACATTTTCTTCGTTTCGATGCATATTTCTATCATTTTGATGCTACTTTTCTCGTTAAAATCAACATTTCCTTCGTTTCATGAATATTTCCTTCATTTTGATGCTCATTTTTTCGTTTCGATGACCATTACCTTTGTTTTGATGCATATTTCCTTCATTTTGAGGTTCATTTTCTAGTTACGATCAACATTTCCTTCGTTTCGATGCATATTTCCATCATTTAGACACTAGTTTTCTCGTTATGATCAATATATCCTTCATTTCGATGCATATTTCCATCATTTGGATGCTCGTTTTATCATTATAATCAACATTTCCTTCATTTCATTGCATATTTTTTTTATTTTGATGCACATTTTCTCATTACAATCAATATTTCCTTCGTTACGATGCACATTTCCTTCATTTTAATGTTCATTTTCTAGTAACGATCAATATTTCTTTCGTTTCGATGCATATTTCCTTCATTCAGATACTCGTTTTCTCGTTACGATCAATATATCCTTCGTTTCGATGCATATTTCCATCATTTTAAAGCTCGTTTTCTCTTTACAATCAATATTTCCGGCGTTTCGATGCATATATTCTTCATTTTGATGCACATTTTCTTGTTACGATCAATATTTGTTTCATTTCGATGCATATTTCTTCATTTTGATGCACATTTTCTCATTACGATCAATAATTCCTTCGTTACGATGCATATTTTCATCATTTTTATTCACGTTTTCTCATTATGATCAACATTTC
This sequence comes from Pogostemon cablin, assembly GCA_023678885.1. Lineage (NCBI taxonomy): Eukaryota > Viridiplantae > Streptophyta > Magnoliopsida > Lamiales > Lamiaceae > Pogostemon > Pogostemon cablin. Next base: position 29,036 of record JAHCLQ010000771.1, read on the forward strand.
CTTCTTTTCGATGCATATTTCCTTCATTTAGATGCTCATTTTCTCATTACGATTAACATTTCCCATCGTTTCGATGTATATTTTCATCATTTTTATGCTCGTTTTCTCGTTGTGATCAACATTTCCTTCTTTTCAATGCATATTTCAATCATGTTAATACTCATTTTCTCGATATGATCAACATTTTCTTCGTTTCGAAGCATATTTCTACATTTTGATGCACATTTTCTCGTTACGATCAACATTCCTTTGTTTCGATGTATATTTTCATCATTTTGATGCTCATTTTCTCGTTATGATCAACATTTTCTTCTTTTCGATGCATATTTCCTCCATTTTGATGCTCATTTTCTCATGACGATCAACATTTCCTCCTTTTCGATGCATATTTTAATCATTTTGATGCTCATTTACTCGATATAATCAACATTTTCTTCGTTTCGATGCATATTTCCTTCATTTTGATGCATATTTTCTCGTTACGATCAATATTTCCTTAGTTTCGATGCATATTTCCTTTATTTTAATGCTCATTTTCTCATTACAATAAACATTACCTTCATTACGATGCAAATTTCCTTCATTTTCATGTTCATTTTCTCGTTACGATCAACATTACCTTCGTTAGATGCATATTTCCTTCATTTTGATGTTCATTTTCCCATTACGATTAACATTTCCTTCTTTCCGTTCCATATTTTCTCATTTTGATGCTTATTTTCTCATTATGATGAACATTTCCTTCGTTTCGATGCTTATTTCCTTCTTTAAGATGCTCGTTTCCTTGTTACGATCAACATTTTCTTCGTTTCGATGCATATTTCTATCATTTTGATGCTACTTTTCTCGTTAAAATCAACATTTCCTTCGTTTCGATGAATATTTCCTTCATTTTGATGCTCATTTTTTCGTTTCGATGACCATTACCTTTGTTTTGATGCATATTTCCTTCATTTTGAGGTTCATTTTCTAGTTACGATCAACATTTCCTTCGTTTCGATGCATATTTCCATCATTTAGACACTCGTTTTCTCGTTATGATCAATATATCCTTCGTTTCGATGCATATTTCCATCATTTTGATGCTCGTTTTATCATTATAATCAACATTTCCTTCATATCGTTGCATATTTCTTCATTTTAATGCAAATTTTCTCGTTACGATCAATATTTCCTTCTTTTCGATGCATATTTTCATCATTTTTATGCTCGTTTTCTCATTATGATCAACATTTCCTTATTTTCGATGCATATTTCCTTCATTTATATGCTTGTTTTCTCTTTACAATTAACATTTCCCATCGTTTCGATGCATATTTTCATCATTTTGATACTAGTTTTCTCGTTATGATCAACATTTCCTTCTTTTCGATGCATATTTTCATCATTTTGATGCTCATTTTCTCGATATGATCAATATTTTCTTCGTTTCGATGCATATTTCTTTCATTTTGATGCACATTTTCTCGTTATGATCAATATTTCCTTAGTTTCGATACATATTTTCTTTATTTTAATGCTCATTTTCTCATTACAATAAATATTATCTTCGTTACGATGCATATTTAATTCATTTTGATGTTCATTTTCTAGTTACAATCAATATTTCCTTCGTTTCGATATATATTTCCTTCATTTAGACACTCATTTTCTCGTTACGATCAATATATCATTCGTTTCGATGCATATTTCCATCATTTTGATGTTCATTTTCTCATTACAATCATCATTTCCTTCGATTCGATGCATATTTTCTTCATTTTGAAGCACATTTTGTCGTTACGATCAATATTTCTTTCGTTTCGATACATATTTCTTCATTTTGATGCACATTTTCTCGTTAAGAACAATATTTCCTTCGTTTTGATGCATATTTTCATCTTTTTATGCTCGTTTTCTCATTATGATCAACATTTCCTTCTTTTCCATGCATATTTCCTTTATTTTGATGCTCATTTTCACTTTAAGATGAACATTTCCTTCGTTTCGATGCATATTTCCATCATTTTTAAGCTCATTTTCTCATTGCAATCAACATTTCCTTCGTTTTGATGCATATTTCCTTAATTTTGATGCTAATTTTCTCGTTACGATCATTATTTCGATCGTTTCGCTGCATATTTTCATTTTGATGGTTATTTTCTCATTACGATCAACATTTCCTTCGTTTCGATGCTTATTTCCTTCTTTAAGATGCCCGTTTCCTTGTTACGATCAACATTTTCTTTGCTTCGATGCTTATTTCCATCATTTTGATGCTACTTTTCTCGTTAAAATCTACATTTCCTTCGTTTCGATGCATATTTCCTTCATTTTCATGTTCATTTTCTCGTTACGATCAACACTACCTTCTTTACGATGCATATTTCCTTCATTTTAATGTTCATTTTCCCATTACGATTAACATTTCCTTCTTTTCGTTCCATATTTCCTTCATTTTGATGCTTATTTTCTCGTTATGATGAACATTTCATTCGTTTCGATGCTTATTTCCTTCTTTAAGATGCTTGTTTCCTTGTTACGATCAACATTTTCTTCGTTTCGATGCATATTTCCATCATTTTGATGCTACTTTTCTCGTTAAAATCTACATTTCCTTCGTTTCGATGAATATTTGCTTCATTTTGATGCTCATTTTCTCGTTTCGATGAACATTACCTTTGTTTCGATGCATATTTCCTTCATTTTGAGGTTCATTTTCTAGTTACGATCAACATTACCTTAGTTTCGATGCATATTTCCTTCATTTATACCCTCGTTTTCTCGTTACGATCAATATATCTTTCTTTTCGATGCATATTTCCATCATTTTGATGCTCGTTTTCACATTACAATCAACATTTCCTTCGTTTCGATGCATATTTTCTTCATTTTGATGCACATTTTCTCGTTACAATCAATATTTCTTTCGTTTCGATGCATATTTCTTCATTTTGATGCAAATTTTCTCGTTACGATCAATATTTCCTTCGTTTCGATGCATATTTTCATCATTTTTATGCTCGTTTTCTCATTATGATCAACATTTCCTTCTTTTCGATGCATAATTCCTTCATCTAGATGCTTGTTTTCTCTTTACGATTAACATTTCCCATCGTTTCGATGCATATTTTCATCAATTTGATGCTAGTTTTCTCGTTATGATCAACATTTCCTTCTTTTCTATGCATATTTCCATCATTTTGATGCTCATTTTCTCGATATGATCAATATTTTCTTTGTTTCGATGCATATTTCTTCATTTTGATGCACATTTTCTCGTTACGATCAACATTTCCTTCGTTTTGATGCATATTTTCATCATTTTGATGCTCGTTTTCTCGTTATGATCAATATTTCTTTCTTTTCGATGCATATTTCCTTCATCTTGATGCTCATTTTCTAATGACGATCAACATTTCCTCCATTTTGATTCATATTTTCATCATTTTGATGCTCATTTTCTCGTTATGATCAACATTTCCTTCGTTTCGATGCATATTTCCTTCATTTTGATGCACATTTTCTCGTTACGATCAATATTTCCTTAGTTTCGAAGCATATTTCCTTCATTGTTATGCTCATTTTCTCATTACAATAAACATTACCTTCGTTACGATACATATTTCATTCATTTTGATGTTAATTTTCTAGTTACGATCAATATTTCCTTCGTTTCGATGCATATTTCCTTCATTTAGACACTCATTTTCTCGTTACGATCAATATATCCTTCGTTTCAATGTATATTTCCACCATTTTGATGCTCGTTTTCTCATTACAATCAACATTTCCTTCGTTTCGATGCATATTTTCTTCATTTTGATGCACATTTTCTCGTTACGATCAATATTTTTTTCGTTTCGATACATATTTCTTTATTTTGATGCACATTTTCTCGTTACGAACAACATTTCCTTTGTTTTGATGCATATTTTCATCATTTTATGCTCGTTTCTCATTATGATCAACATTTCCTTCGTTTCGATGAATATTTTCTTCATTTTGATGCACATTTTCTCGTTACAATCAATATTTCTTTCGTTTCTATGCATATTTCTTCATTTTGATGCAAATTTTATCGTTACGATCAATATTTCCTTCGTTTCGATGCATGTTTTCATCATTTTTATGCTCGTTTTCTCATTATGATCAACATTTCCTTCTTTTCGATGCATATTTCCTAAATTTAGATGCTTGTTTTCTCATTATGATTAACATTTCCCATTGTTTCGATGCATATTTTCTTTATTTTGATGCTCGTTTTCTCATTACGATCAACATTTCCTTCTTTTCTATGCATATTTTCATCATTTTTATGCTCATTTTCTCGATATGAACAACATTTTCTTCGTTTCGATGCATATTTCTTCATTTTGATGCACATTTTCTCGTTACGATCAACATTTCCTTCGTTTCGATCCATATTTTCATCATTTTAATGCTCGTTTTCTCGTTATGATCAATATTTCCTTCTTTTCGATGCATATTTCCTTCATTTTGATGCTCATTTTCTAATGACGATAAACATTTCCTCCGTTTTGATTCATATTTTCATCATTTTGATGCTCATTTTCTCGTTATGATCAACATTTCCTTCGTTTCGATGCATATTTCCTTCATTTTGAACACATTTTCTCGTTACGATCAATATTTCCTTAGTTTCGATGCATATTTCCTTCATTTTAATGCTCATTTTCTCATTACAATAAACATTACCTTCGTTACGATGCATATTTCATTCATTTTGATGTTCATTTTATAGTTACGATCAATATTTCATTTGTTTCGATGCATATTTCTTTCATTTAGAAACTCATTTTCTCGTTACGATCAATATATCCTTCGTTTCGATGCATATTACCACCATTTTCATGCTCGTTTTCTCATTACAATCAACATTTCCTTCGTTTCGATGCATATTTTCTTCATTTTGATGCACATTTTCTCGTTACGATCAATATTTCTTTCGTTTCGATTCATATTTCTTCATTTTGATGCACTTTTTCTCGTTACGAACAACATTTCCTTTGTTCTGATGCATATTTTCATAATTTTATGCTCGTTTTCTCATTATGATCAACATTTCCTTCGTTTCGATGCATATTTTCTTCATTTTGATGCACATTTTCTCGTTACAATCAATATTTCTTTCGTTTCTATGCATATTTCTTCATTTTGATGCAAATTTTATCGTTACGATCAATATTTCCTTCGTTTCGATGCATGTTTTCATCATTTTTATGCTCGTTTTTTCATTATGATCAACATTTCCTTCTTTTCGATGCATATTTCCTAAATTTAGATGCTTGTTTTCTCGTTACGATTAACATTTCCCATTATTTCGATGCATATTTTAATCATTTTTATGCTCGTTTTCTCGTTATGATCAACATTTCCTTCTTTTCTATGCATATTTCCATCATTTTGATGCTCATTTTCTCGATATGAACAACATTTTCTTCGTTTCGATGCATATTTCTTCATTTTGATGCACATTTTCTCGTTACGATCAACATTTCCTTCGTTTTGATGCATATTTTCATCATTTTGATGCTCGTTTTCTCGTTATGATCAATATTTCTTTCTTTTCGATGCATATTTCCTTCATCTTGATGCTCATTTTCTAATGACGATCAACATTTCCTCCATTTTGATTCATATTTTCATCATTTTGATGCTCATTTTCTCGTTACGATCAACATTTCCTTCGTTTCGATGCATATTTTCATCATTTTTATGCTAGTTTTCTCGTTATGATCAACATTCCTTCTTTTCGATGCATAATTCCTTCATTTTGATGCTCATTTTCTCATGACGATCAACATTTCATCCGTTTTGATGCATATTTTCATCATTTTGATGCTCATTTTCTCGATATGATCAACATTTTCTTCGTTTCGATGCATATTTCCTTCATTTTGATGCTCATTTTCTCGATATGAACAACATTTTCTTCGTTTCGATGCATATTTCCTCATTTTTATGAACATTTTCTCGTTACGATCAACATATCCTTCGTTTCAATGCATATTTTCATCATTTTAATTATCATTTTCTCGTTATGATCAACATTTTCTTCTTTTCGATGCATATTTCCTTCATTTTGATGCTCATTTTCTCATGACGATCAACATTTCATCCGTTTTGATGCATATTTTCATCATTTTGATGCTCATTTTCTCGATATGATCAATATTTTCTTTGTTTCGATGCATATGTCCTTCATTTTGATGCACATTTTCTCGTTACGATCAATATTTCCTTAGTTTCGATGCATATTTCCTTCATTTTAATGCTCATTCTCATTACAATAAACATTACATTCGTTACAATGCATATTTCATTCATTTTGATGTTTATTTTCTAGTTACGATCAATATTTTCTTCGTTTCGATGCATATTTACTTCATTTTGATGCACATTTTCACGTTACGATCAATATTTCCTTAGTTTCGATGCATATTTCCTTCATTTTAATGCTCATTTTCTTATTACAATAAACATTACCTTCGTTACTATGCATATTTCATTCATTTTGATGTTCATTATCTAGTTACGATCAATATTTCCTTCGTTTCGATGCATATTTCCTTAATTTAGACACTCATTTTCTCGTTACCATCAATATATCCTTTGTTTCGATGTATATTTCCACCCTTTTGTTGCTAATATTCTCATTACAATCAACATTTCCTTCGTTTCGATGCATATTTTCTTTATTTTGATGCAAATTTTCTCGTTACGATCAATATTTCTTTCGTTTCGATACATATATCTTCATTTTGATGCACATTTTCTCGTTACGAACAATATTTCCTTCGTTTTGATTCATATTTTCATCTTTTTATGCTTGTTTTCTCATTATAATCAACATTTCCTTCTTTTCGATGCATATTTCCTTTATTTTGATGCTCATTTTCACTTTACGATGAACATTTCCTTCGTTTCGATGCATATTTCCCTCATTTTTAGGCTCATTTTCACATTGCAATCAACATTTCCTTCGTTTTGATGCATATTTCCTTAATTTTGATGCTAATTTTCTTGTTACGATCATTATTTCGATCGTTTCGCAGCATATTTTCATCATTTTGATACTTATTTTCTCGTTACGATAAACATTTCCTTCGTTTCGATGCTTATTTCCTTCTTTTCGTTCCATATTTCCTTCATTTTGATGCTTATTTTCTCGTTATGATGAACATTTCCTTCGTTTCGATGCTTATTTCCTTCTTTAAGATGCTCGTTTCCTTGTTACGATCAACATTTTCTTCGTTTCGATGCGTATTTCCATCATTTTGATGCTACTTTTCTCGTTAAAATCTACATTTCCTTCGTTTCGATGCATATTTCCTTCATTTTCATGTTCATTTTCTCGTTATGATCAACATTACCTTCGTTACGATGTATATTTCCTTCATTTTGATGTTCATTTTCCCATTACGATTAACATTTCCTTCTTTTTGTTCCATATTTCCATCATTTTGATGCTTATTTTCTCGTTAGGATGAACATTTCCTTCGTTTCGAAGTTTATTTCCTTCTTTAAGATGCTCGTTTCCTTGTTACGATCAACATTTTCTTCGTTTCGATGCATATTTCCTTCATTTTGATGCTACTTTTCTCGTTAAAATCTACATTTCCTTCGTTTCGATGAATATTTCCTTCATTTTGATGCTCATTTTCTCGTTTCGATGAACATTACCTTTGTTTCGATACATATTTCCTTCATTTTGAGGTTCATTTTCTAGTTACGATCAACATTACCTTCGTTTCGATGCATATTTCCTTCATTTATACCCTCGTTTTCTCGTTACGATCAATATATCTTTCGTTTCGATGCATATTTCCATCATTTTGATGCTCGTTTTCACATTAAATTCAACATTTCCTTCGTTTCGATGCATATTTTCTTCATTTTGATGCACATTTTCTTGTTACAATCAATATTTCTTTCGTTTCGATGCATATTTCTTTATTTTGATGCAAATTTTCTCGTTACGATCAATATTTCCTTCGTTTCGATGAATATCTTCATCATTTTGATGCTTATTTCCTTCGTTTTGATGCATATTTTCATCATTTTGATGCTTATTTTTTCGTTACGATAAACATTTCTTTCGTTTCGATGCTTATTTCCTTCTTTAAGATGCTCGTTTTCTTGTTACGATCAACATTTTCTTCGTTTCGATGCGTATTTCCATCATTTTGATGCTACTTTTCTCGTTAATATCTACATTTCCTTTGTTTCGATGCATATTTCCTTCATTTTCATGTTCATTTTCTCGTAACGATCAACATTACCTTCGTTACGATGCATATTTCCTTCATTTTGATGTTCATTTTCCCATTACGATTAACATTTCCTTCTTTTTGTTCCATATTTCCTTCATTTTGATGCTTATTTTCTCGTTAGGATGAACATTTCCTTCGTTTCGAAGTTTATTTCCTTCTTTAAGATGCTCGTTTCTTTGTTACGATCAACATTTTCTTCGTTTCGATGCATATTTCCTTCATTTTGATGCTACTTTTCTCTTTAAAATCTACATTTCCTTCGTTTCGATGAATATTTCCTTCATTTTGATGCTCATTTTCTCGTTTCGATGAACATTACCTTTGTTTCGATGCATATTTCCTTCATTTTGAGGTTCATTTTCTAATTACGATCAACATTACCTTCGTTTCGATGCATATTTCCTTCATTTATACCCTCGTTTTCTCGTTACGATCAATATATCTTTCGTTTCGATGCATATTTCCATCATTTTAATGCTCGTTTTCACATTACAATCAACATTTCCTTCGTTTCGATGCATATTTTCTTCATTTTGATGCACATTTTCTTGTTACGATCAATATTTCCTTCGTTTCGATGCATATCTTCATCATTTTTATGCTCGTTTTCTCATTATGATCAACATTTTCATCTTTTCGATGCATATTTCCTTCATCTTGTTTTCTTGTTACGATTAATATTTCCCATCGTTTCGATGCATATTTTCATCATTTTGATGCTCGTTTTCTCGTTATGATCAACATTTCCTTCTTTTCTATGCATATTCCCATCATTTTGATGCTCATTTTCTCGATATGATCAACATTTTCTTCGTTCCGATGCATATTTCTTTATTTTGATGCACATTTTCTCGTTACCATCAACATTTCCTTCGTTTCGATGCATATTTTCATCATTTTAATGCTCATTTTCTCGTTATGATCAATATTTCCTTCTTTTCGATGCATATTTCCTACATTTTTATGCTCATTTTCTCATGACGATCAACATTTCCTTCTTTTCGATGCATATTTTCATCATTTTGATGCTCATTTCTCGATATGATCAACATTTTCTTCGTTTCGATGCATATTTCTTTCATTTTGATGCACATTTTCCCGTTATGATCAATATTTCCTTAGTTTCGATGCATATTTCCTTTATTTTAATGCTCATTTTCTCATTACAATAAATATTACCTTCGTTACGATGCATATTTCATTCATTTTGATGTTCATTTTCTAGTTACAATCAATATTTCCTTCATTTCGATATATATTTCTTTCATTTAGACACTCATTTTCTCGTTACGATCAATATATCCTTCGTTTCGATGCATATTTCCATCATTTTGAAGCTCATTTTCTCATTACAATCAACATTTCCTTCGTTTCGATGCATATTTTCTTCAATTTGATGCACATTTTCTCGTTACGATCAATATTTCTTTCGTTTCGATACATATTTCTTCATTTTGATGCAAATTTTCTCGTTACGAACAACATTTCCTTCGTTTTGATGCATATTTTCATCTTTTTATGCTCGTTTTCTCATTATGATCAACATTTCCTTCTTTTCCATGCATATTTCCTTTATTTTGATGCTCATTTTTACTTTACGATGAACATTTCCTTCGTTTCGATGCATATTTCCATCATTTTTAAGCTCATTTTCTCATTACAATCAACATTTCCTTCGTTTCGATGCATATTTTCTTCATTTTGATGCACATTTTCTCGTTACGATCAATATTTCTTTCGTTTCGATACATATTTCTTCTTTTTGATGCACATTTTCTCGTTACGAACAACATTTCCTTCGTTTTGATGCATATTTTCATCTTTTTATGCTCGTTTTCTCATTATGATCACCATTTCCTTCTTTTCCATGCATATTTCCTTTATTTTGTTGCTCATTTTCCCTTTACGATGAACATTTCCTTCGTTTCGATGCATATTTTCATCATTTTTAAGCTCATTTTCTCATTGCAATCAACATTTCCTTCGTTTTGATGCATATTTCCTTAATTTTGATGCTAATTTTCTCGTTACGATCATTATTTCGAATTTTTCGCTGCATATTTTCATTTTGGTGGTTATTTTCTCGTTACGATCAACATTTCCTTCGTTTCGATGCTTATTTCCATCTTTAAGATGCTCGTTTCCTTGTTACGATCAACATTTTCTTTGTTTCGATGCATATTTTCATCATTTTGATGCTACTTTTCTCGTTAAAATCTACATTTCCTTCGTTTCGATGCATATTTCCTTCTAATTTATGCTCGTTTTCAAATTATGATCAACATTTCCTTCTTTTCGATGCATATTTCCTTCATTTAGATGCTTGTTTTCTCTTTACGATTAACATTTCCCATCGTTTCGATGCATATTTCATCATTTTGATGCTAGTTTTCTCGTTATGATCAACATTTCCTTCTTTTCTATGCATATTTCCATCATTTTGATGCTCATTTTCTCGATATGATCAATATTTTCTTCGTTTCGATGCATATTTCTTCATTTTGATGAACATTTTCTCGTTACGATCAACATTTCCTTCGTTTCGATGCATATTTCCATCATTTTTATGCTCATTTTCTAATGACGATCAACATTTCCTCCGTTTTTATTCATATTTTCATCATTTTGATGCTCATTTTCTCGTTATGATCAACATTTCCTTCGTTTCGATGCATATTTCCTTCATTTTGAAGCACATTTTCTCGTTACGATCAATATTTCCTTAGTTTCGATGCATATTTCCTTCATTTTAATGCTCATTTTCTCATTACAATAAACATTACCTTCGTTACTATGCATATTTCATTCATTTTGATGTTCATTTTCTAGTTACGATCAATATTTCCTTCGTTTCGATGCATATTTCCTTCATTTAGACACTCATTTTCTCGTTACCATCAATATATCCTTTGTTTCGATGTATATTTCCACCCTTTTGTTGCTAATATTCTCATTACAATCAACATTTCCTTCGTTTCGATGCATATTTTCTTTATTTTGATGCAAATTTTCTCGTTACGATCAATATTTCTTTCGTTTCGATACATATATCTTCATTTTGATGCACATTTTCTCGTTACGAACAATATTTCCTTCGTTTTTATTCATATTTTCATCTTTTTATGCTTGTTTTCTCATTATAATCAACATTTCCTTCTTTTCGATGCATATTTCCTTTATTTTGATGCTCATTTTCACTTTACGATGAACATTTCCTTCGTTTCGATGCATATTTCCCTCATTTTTAGGCTCATTTTCACATTGCAATCAACATTTCCTTCGTTTTGATGCATATTTCCTTAATTTTGATGCTAATTTTCTTGTTACGATCATTATTTCGATCGTTTCGCTGCATATTTTCATCATTTTGATACTTATTTTCTCGTTACGATAAACATTTCCTTCTTTTCGATGCTTATTTCCTTCTTTAAGATGCTCGTTTCCTTGTTACGATCAACATTTTCTTCGTTTCGATGCGTATTTCCATCATTTTGATGCTACTTTTCTCGTTAAAATCTACATTTCCTTCGTTTCGATGCATATTTCCTTCATTTTCATGTTCATTTTCTCGTTATGATCAACATTACCTTCGTTACGATGCATATTTCCTTCATTTTGATGTTCATTTTCCCATTACGATTAACATTTCCTTCTTTTTGTTCCATATTTCCATCATTTTGATGCTTATTTTCTCGTTAGGATGAACATTTCCTTCGTTTCGAAGTTTATTTCCTTCTTTAAGATGCTCGTTTCCTTGTTACGATCAACATTTTCTTCGTTTCGATGCATATTTCCTTCATTTTGATGCTACTTTTCTCGTTAAAATCTACATTTCCTTCGTTTCGATGAATATTTCCTTCATTTTGATGCTCATTTTCTCGTTTCGATGAACATTACCTTTGTTTCGATACATATTTCCTTCATTTTGAGGTTCATTTTCTAATTACGATCAACATTACCTTCGTTTCGATGCATATTTCCTTCATTTATACCCTCGTTTTCTCATTACGATCAATATATCTTTCGTTTCGATGCATATTTCCATCATTTTGATGCTCGTTTTCACATTAAATTCAACATTTCCATCGTTTCGATGCATATTTTCTTCATTTTGATGCACATTTTCTTGTTACAATCAATATTTCTTTCGTTTCGATGCATATTTCTTTATTTTGAGGCAAATTTTCTCGTTACGATCAATATTTCCTTCGTTTCGATGAATATCTTCATCATTTTGATGTTTATTTCCTTCGTTTTGATGCATATTTTCATCATTTTGATGCTTATTTTTTCGTTACGATAAACATTTCTTTCGTTTCGATGCTTATTTCCTTCTTTAAGATGCTCGTTTTCTTGTTACGATCAACATTTTCTTCGTTTCGATGCGTATTTCCATCATTTTGATGCTACTTTTCCCGTTAATATCTACATTTCCTTCGTTTCGATGCATATTTCCTTCATTTTCATGTTTATTTTCTCGTAACGATCAACATTACCTTCGTTACGATGCATATTTCCTTCATTTTGATTTTCATTTTCCCATTACGATTAACATTTCCTTCTTTTTGTTTTATATTTCCTTGATTTTGATGCTTATTTTCTCGTTAGGATGAACATTTCCTTCGTTTCGAAGTTTATTTCCTTCTTTAAGATGCTCGTTTCTTTGTTACGATCAACATTTTCTTCGTTTCGATGCATATTTCCTTCATTTTGATGCTACTTTTCTCTTTAAAATCTACATTTCCTTCGTTTCGATGAATATTTCCTTCATTTTGATGCTCATTTTCTCGTTTCGATGAACATTACCTTTGTTTCGATGCATATTTCCTTCATTTTGAGGTTCATTTTCTAATTACGATCAACATTACCTTCGTTTCGATGCATATTTCCTTCATTTATACCCTCGTTTTCTCGTTACGATCAATATATATTTCGTTTCGATGCATATTTCCATCATTTTGATGCTCGTTTTCACATTACAATCAACATTTCCTTCGTTTCGATGCATATTTTCTTCATTTTGATGCACATTTTCTTGTTACAATCAATATTTCTTTCGTTTCGATGCATATTTCTTCATTTTGATGTAAATTTTCTCGTTACGATCAATATTTCCTTCGTTTCGATGCATATCTTCATCATTTTTATGCTCGTTTTCTCATTATGATCATCATTTCCTTCTTTTCGATGCATATTTCATTCATCTTGTTTTCTTGTTACGATTAATATTTCCCATCGTTTCGATGCATATTTTCATAATTTTGATGCTCGTTTTCTCGTTATGATCAACATTTCCTTCTTTTCTATGCATATTCCCATCATTTTGATGCTCATTTTCTCGATATGATCAACATTTTCTTCGTTCAGATGCATATTTCTTTATTTTGATGCACATTTTCTCGTTACCATCAACATTTCCTTCGTTTCGATGCATATTTTCATCATTTTAATGCTCATTTTCTCGTTATGATCAGTATTTCCTTCTTTTCGATGCATATTTCCTACATTTTTATGCTCATTTTCTCATGACGATCAACATTTCCTTCTTTTCGATGCATATTTTCATCATTTTGATGCTCATTTCTCGATATGATCAACATTTTCTTCGTTTCGATGCATATTTCTTTCATTTTGATGCACATTTTCCCGTTATGATCAATATTTCCTTAGTTTCGATGCATATTTCCTTTATTTTAATGCTCATTTTCTCATTACAATAAATATTACCTTCGTTACGATGCATATTTCATTCATTTTGATGTTCATTTTCTAGTTACAATCAATATTTCCTTCATTTCGATATATATTTCTTTCATTTAGACACTCATTTTCTCGTTACGATCAATATATCCTTCGTTTCGATGCATATTTCCATCATTTTGAAGCTCATTTTCTCATTACAATCAACATTTCCTTCGTTTCGATGCATATTTTCTTCAATTTGATGCACATTTTCTCGTTACGATTAATATTTCTTTCGTTTCGATACATATTTCTTCATTTTGATGCAAATTTTCTCGTTACGAACAACATTTCCTTCGTTTTGATGCATATTTTCATCTTTTTATGCTCGTTTTCTCATTATGATCAACATTTCCTTCTTTTCCATGCATATTTCCTTTATTTTGATGCTCATTTTCACTTTACGATGAACATTTCCTTCGTTTCGATGGATATTTCCATCATTTTTAAGCTCATTTTCTCATTACAATCAACATTTCCTTCGTTTCGATGCATATTTTCTTCATTTTGATGCACATTTTCTCGTTACGATCAATATTTCTTTCGTTTCGATACATATTTCTTCATTTTGATGCACATTTTCTCGTTACGAACAACATTTCCTTCGTTTTGATGCATATTTTCATCTTTTTATGCTCGTTTTCTCATTATGATCACCATTTCCTTCTTTTCCATGCATATTTCCTTTATTTTGTTGCTCATTTTCCCTTTACGATGAACATTTCCTTCGTTTCGATGCATATTTTCATCATTTTTAAGCTCATTTTCTCATTGCAATCAACATTTCCTTCGTTTTGATGCATATTTCCTTAATTTTGATGCTAATTTTCTCGTTACGATCATTATTTCGAATTTTTCGCTGCATATTTTCATTTTGGTGGTTATTTTCTCGTTACGATCAACATTTCCTTCGTTTCGATGCTTATTTCCATCTTTAAGATGCTCGTTTCCTTGTTACGATCAACATTTTCTTTGTTTCGATGCATATTTTCATCATTTTGATGCTACTTTTCTCGTTAAAATCTACATTTCCTTCGTTTCGATGCATATTTCCTTCTAATTTATGCTCGTTTTCTCATTATGATCAACATTTCCTTCTTTTCGATGCATATTTCCTTCATTTAGATGCTTGTTTTCTCTTTACGATTAACATTTCCCATCGTTTCGATGCATATTTCATCATTTTGATGCTAGTTTTCTCGTTATGATCAACATTTCCTTCTTTTCTATGCATATTTCCATCATTTTGATGCTCATTTTCTCGATATGATCAATATTTTCTTCGTTTCGATGCATATTTCTTCATTTTGATGAACATTTTCTCGTTACGATCAACATTTCCTTCGTTTCGATGCATATTTCCATCATTTTTATGCTCATTTTCTAATGACGATCAACATTTCCTCCGTTTTTATTCATATTTTCATCATTTTGATGCTCATTTTCTAGTTACAATCAACATTTCCTTCGTTTCGATGCATATTTTCTTCATTTTGATGCACATTTTCTCGTTACGATCAATATTACTTTCGTTTCGATTCATATTTCTTCATTTTGATGCACATTTTCTCGTTACGAACAACATTTCCTTTGTTTTGATGCATATTTTCATCATTTTATGCTCGTTTTCTCATTATGATCAACATTTCCTTCGTTTCGATGCATATTTTCTTCATTTTGATGCACATTTTCTCGTTAGAATCAATATTTCTTTCGTTTCTATGTATATTTCTTCATTTTGATGCAAATTTTATCGTTACGATCAATATTTCCTTCGTTTCGTTGCATGTTTTCATCATTTTTATGCTCGTTTTCTCATTATGATCAACATTTCCTTCTTTTCGATGCATATTTCCTAAATTTAGATGCTTGTTTTCTAGTTACTATTAACATTTCCCATTGTTTCGATGCATATTTTCATCATTTTGATGCTCGTTTTCTCGTTATGATCAACATTTCCTTCTTTTCTATGCATATTTCCATCATTTTGATGCTCATTTTCTCGATATGAACAATATTTTCTTCGTTTCGATGCATATTTCTTCATTTTGATGCACATTTTCTCGTTACGATCAACATTTCCTTCGTTTCGATGCATATTTTCATCATTTTTATGCTAGTTTTCTCGTTATGATCAACATTCCTTCTTTTCGATGCATATTTCCTTCATTTTGATGCTCATTTTCTCATGACGATCAACATTTCATCCGTTTTGATGCATATTTTCATCATTTTGATGCTCATTTTCTCGATATGATCAACATTTTCTTCGTTTCGATGCATATTTCCTTCATTTTGATGCTCATTTTCTCAATATGAACAACATTTTCTTCGTTTCGATGCATATTTCTTCATTTTTATGCACATTTTCTCGTTACGATCAACATATCCTTCGTTTCGATGCATATTTTCATCATTTTAATTCTCGTTTTCTCGTTATGATCAACATTTCCTTCTTTTCGATGCATATTTCCTTCATTTTGATGCTCATTTTCTCATGACGATCAACATTTCATCCGTTTTGATGCATATTTTCATCATTTTGATGCTCATTTTCTCGATATGATCAATATTTTCTTCGTTTCGATGCATATGTCCTTCATTTTGATGCACATTTTCTCGTTACGATCAATATTTCCTTAGTTTAGATGCATATTTCCTTCATTTTAATGCTCATTCTCATTACAATAAACATTACATTCGTTACAATGCATATTTCATTCATTTTGATGTTTATTTTCTAGTTACGATCAATATTTTCTTCGTTTCGATGCATATTTCCTTCATTTTGATGCACATTTTCTCGTTACGATCAATATTTCCTTAGTTTCGATGCATATTTCCTTCATTTTAATGCTCATTTTCTTATTACAATAAACATTACCTTCGTTACTATGTATATTTCATTCATTTTGATGTTCATTATCTAGTTACGATCAATATTTCCTTCGTTTCGATGCATATTTCCTTAATTTAGACACTCATTTTCTCGTTACCATCAATATATCCTTTGTTTCGATGTATATTTCCACCCTTTTGTTGCTAATTTTCTCATTACAATCAACATTTCCTTCGTTTCGATGCATATTTTCTTTATTTTGATGCAAATTTTCTCGTTACGATCAATATTTCTTTCGTTTCGATACATATATCTTCATTTTAATGCACATTTTCTCGTTACGAACAATATTTCCTTCGTTTTGATTCATATTTTCATCTTTTTATGCTTGTTTTCTCATTATAATCAACATTTCCTTCTTTTCGATGCATATTCCTTTATTTTGATGCTCATTTTCACTTTACGATGAACATTTACTTCGTTTCGATGCATATTTCCCTCATTTTTAGGCTCATTTTCACATTGCAATCAACATTTCCTTCGTTTTGATGCATATTTCCTTAATTTTGATGTTAATTTTCTTGTTACGATCATTATTTCGATCGTTTCGCTGCATATTTTCATCATTTTGATACTTATTTTCTCGTTACGATAAACATTTCCTTCGTTTCGATGCTTATTTCCTTCTTTAAGATGCTCGTTTCCTTGTTACGATCAACATTTTCTTCGTTTCGATGCGTATTTCCATCATTTTGATGCTACTTTTCTCGTTAAAATCTACATTTCCTTCGTTTCGATGCATATTTCCTTCATTTTCATGTTCATTTTCTCGTTATGATCAACATCACCTTCGTTACGATGCATATTTCCTTCATTTTGATGTTCATTTTCCCATTACGATTAACATTTCCTTCTTTTTGTTCCATATTTCCATCATTTTGATGCTTATTTTCTCGTTAGGATGAACATTTCCTTCGTTTCGAAGTTTATTTCCTTCTTTAAGATGCTCGTTTCCTTGTTACGATCAACATTTTCTTCGTTTCAATGTATATTTCCTTCATTTTGATGCTACTTTTCTCGTTAAAATCTACATTTCCTTCGTTTCGATGAATATTTCCTTCATTTTGATGCTCATTTTCTCGTTTCGATGAACATTACCTTTGTTTCGATACATATTTCCTTCATTTTGAGGTTTATTTTCTAGTTACGATCAACATTACCTTCGTTTCGATGCATATTTCCTTCATTTATACCCTCGTTTTCTCGTTACGATCAATATATCTTTCGTTTCGATGCATATTTCCATCATTTTGATGCTCGTTTTCACATTAAAATCAACATTTCCTTCGTTTCGATGCATATTTTCTTCATTTTGATGCACATTTTCTTGTTACAATCAATATTTCTTTCGTTTCGATGCATATTTCTTTATTTTGATGCAAATTTTCTCGTTACGATCAATATTTCCTTCGTTTCGATGCATATCTTCATCATTTTGATGCTTATTTCCTTCGTTTTGATGCATATTTTCATCATTTTGATGTTATTTTTTCGTTACGATAATCATTTCCTTCGTTTCGATGCTTATTTCCATCTTTAAGATACTCGTTTCCTTGTTACGATCAACATTTTCTTCGTTTCGATGCGTATTTCCATCATTTTGATGCTACTTTTCTCGTTAATATCTACATTTCCTTCGTTTCGATGCATATTTCCTTCATTTTCATGTTCATTTTCTCGTTACGATCAACATTACCTTCGTTACGATGCATATTTCCTTCATTTTGATGTTCATTTTCCCATTACGATTAACATTTCCTTCTTTTTGTTCCATATTTTCTTCATTTTGATGCTTATTTTCTCGTTAGGATGAACATTTCCTTCGTTTCTAAGTTTATTTCCTTCTTTAAGATGCTCGTTTCTTTGTTACGATAAACATTTTCTTCGTTTCGATGCATATTTCCTTCATTTTGATGCTACTTTTCTCTTTAAAATCTACATTTCCTTCGTTTCGATGAATATTTCCTTCATTTTGATGTTCATTTTCTCGTTTCGATGAACATTTCCTTTGTTTCGATGCATATTTCCTTCATTTTGAGGTTCATTTTCTAATTACGATCAACATTACCTTCGTTTCGATGCATATTTCCTTCATTTATACCCTCGTTTTCTCGTTACGATCAATATATCTTTCGTTTCGATGCATATTTCCATCATTTTGATGCTCGTTTTCACATTACAATCAACATTTCCTTCGTTTCGATGCATATTTTCTTCATTTTGATGCACATTTTCTTGTTACGATCAATATTTCCTTCGTTTCGATGCATATCTTCATCATTTTTATGCTCGTTTTCTCATTATGATCAACATTTTCATCTTTTCGATGCATATTTCCTTCATCTTGTTTTCTTGTTACGATTAATATTTCCCATCGTTTCGATGCATATTTTCATCATTTTGATGCTCGTTTTCTCGTTATGATCAACATTTCCTTCTTTTCTATGCATATTCCCATCATTTTGATGCTCATTTTCTCGATATGATCAACATTTTCTTCGTTCAGATGCATATTTCTTTATTTTGATGCACATTTTCTCGTTACCATCAACATTTCCTTCGTTTCGATGCATATTTTCATCATTTTAATGCTCATTTTCTCGTTATGATCAGTATTTCCTTCTTTTCGATGCATATTTCCTACATTTTTATGCTCATTTTCTCATGACGATCAACATTTCCTTCTTTTCGATGCATATTTTCATCATTTTGATGCTCATTTCTCGATATGATCAACATTTTCTTCGTTTCGATGCATATTTCTTTCATTTTGATGCACATTTTCCCGTTATGATCAATATTTCCTTAGTTTCGATGCATATTTCCTTTATTTTAATGCTCATTTTCTCATTACAATAAATATTACCTTCGTTACGATGCATATTTCATTCATTTTGATGTTCATTTTCTAGTTACAATCAATATTTCCTTCATTTCGATATATATTTCTTTCATTTAGACACTCATTTTCTCGTTACGATCAATATATCCTTCGTTTCGATGCATATTTCCATCATTTTGAAGCTCATTTTCTCATTACAATCAACATTTCCTTCGTTTCGATGCATATTTTCTTCAATTTGATGCACATTTTCTCGTTACGATTAATATTTCTTTCGTTTCGATACATATTTCTTCATTTTGATGCAAATTTTCTCGTTACGAACAACATTTCCTTCGTTTTGATGCATATTTTCATCTTTTTATGCTCGTTTTCTCATTATGATCAACATTTCCTTCTTTTCCATGCATATTTCCTTTATTTTGATGCTCATTTTCACTTTACGATGAACATTTCCTTCGTTTCGATGGATATTTCCATCATTTTTAAGCTCATTTTCTCATTACAATCAACATTTCCTTCGTTTCGATGCATATTTTCTTCATTTTGATGCACATTTTCTCGTTACGATCAATATTTCTTTCGTTTCGATACATATTTCATCATTTTGATGCACATTTTCTCGTTACGAACAACATTTCCTTCGTTTTGATGCATATTTTCATCTTTTTATGCTCGTTTTCTCATTATGATCACCATTTCCTTCTTTTCCATGCATATTTCCTTTATTTTGTTGCTCATTTTCCCTTTACGATGAACATTTCCTTCGTTTCGATGCATATTTTCATCATTTTTAAGCTCATTTTCTCATTGCAATCAACATTTCCTTCGTTTTGATGCATATTTCCTTAATTTTGATGCTAATTTTCTCGTTACGATCATTATTTCGAATTTTTCGCTGCATATTTTCATTTTGGTGGTTATTTTCTCGTTACGATCAACATTTCCTTCGTTTCGATGCTTATTTCCATCTTTAAGATGCTCGTTTCCTTGTTACGATCAACATTTTCTTTGTTTCGATGCATATTTTCATCATTTTGATGCTACTTTTCTCGTTAAAATCTACATTTCCTTCGTTTCGATGCATATTTCCTTCTAATTTATGCTCGTTTTCTCATTATGATCAACATTTCCTTCTTTTCGATGCATATTTCCTTCATTTAGATGCTTGTTTTCTCTTTACGATTAACATTTCCCATCGTTTCGATGCATATTTCATCATTTTGATGCTAGTTTTCTCGTTATGATCAACATTTCCTTCTTTTCTATGCATATTTCCATCATTTTGATGCTCATTTTCTCGATATGATCAATATTTTCTTCGTTTCGATGCATATTTCTTCATTTTGATGAACATTTTCTCGTTACGATCAACATTTCCTTCGTTTCGATGCATATTTCCATCATTTTTATGCTCATTTTCTAATGACGATCAACATTTCCTCCGTTTTTATTCATATTTTCATCATTTTGATGCTCATTTTCTAGTTACAATCAACATTTCCTTCGTTTCGATGCATATTTTCTTCATTTTGATGCACATTTTCTCGTTACGATCAATATTTCTTTCGTTTCGATTCATATTTCTTCATTTTGATGCACATTTTCTCGTTACGAACAACATTTCCTTTGTTTTGATGCATATTTTCATCATCTTATGCTCGTTTTCTCATTATGATCAACATTTCCTTCGTTTCGATGCATATTTTCTTCATTTTGATGCACATTTTCTCGTTAGAATCAATATTTCTTTCGTTTCTATGTATATTTTCTTCATTTTGATGCAAATTTTATCGTTACGATCAATATTTCCTTCGTTTCGTTGCATGTTTTCATCATTTTTATGCTCGTTTTCTCATTATGATCAACATTTCCTTCTTTTCGATGCATATTTCCTAAATTTAGATGCTTGTTTTCTCGTTACTATTAACATTTCCCATTGTTTCGATGCATATTTTCATCATTTTGATGCTCGTTTTCTCGCTATGATCAACATTTCCTTCTTTTCTATGCATATTTCCATCATTTTGATGCTCATTTTCTCGATATGAACAATATTTTCTTCGTTTCGATGCATATTTCTTCATTTTGATGCACATTTTCTCGTTACGATCAACATTTCCTTCGTTTCGATGCATATTTTCATCATTTTTATGCTAGTTTTCTCGTTATGATCAACATTTCCTTCTTTTCGATGCATATTTCCTTCATTTTGATGCTCATTTTCTCATGACGATCAACATTTCATCCGTTTTGATGCATATTTTCATCATTTTGATGCTCATTTTCTCGATATGATCAATATTTTCTTCGTTTCGATGCATATGTCCTTCATTTTGATGCACATTTTCTCGTTACGATCAATATTTCCTTAGTTTAGATGCATATTTCCTTCATTTTAATGCTCATTCTCATTACAATAAACATTACATTCGTTACAATGCATATTTCATTCATTTTGATGTTTATTTTCTAGTTACGATCAATATTTTCTTCGTTTCGATGCATATTTACTTCATTTTGATGCACATTTTCTCGTTACGATCAATATTTCCTTAGTTTCGATGCATATTTCCTTCATTTTAATGCTCATTTTCTTATTACAATAAACATTACCTTCGTTACTATGTATATTTCATTCATTTTGATGTTCATTATCTAGTTACGATCAATATTTCCTTCGTTTCGATGCATATTTCCTTAATTTAGACACTCATTTTCTCGTTACCATCAATATATCCTTTGTTTCGATGTATATTTCCACCCTTTTGTTGCTAATATTCTCATTACAATCAACATTTCCTTCGTTTCGATGCATATTTTCTTTATTTTGATGCAAATTTTCTCGTTACGATCAATATTTCTTTCGTTTCGATACATATATCTTCATTTTAATGCACATTTTCTCGTTACGAACAATATTTCCTTCGTTTTGATTCATATTTTCATCTTTTTATGCTTGTTTTCTCATTATAATCAACATTTCCTTCTTTTCGATGCATATTCCTTTATTTTGATGCTCATTTTCACTTTACGATGAACATTTACTTCGTTTCGATGCATATTTCCCTCATTTTTAGGCTCATTTTCACATTGCAATCAACATTTCCTTCGTTTTGATGCATATTTCCTTAATTTTGATGTTAATTTTCTTGTTACGATCATTATTTCGATCGTTTCGCTGCATATTTTCATCATTTTGATACTTATTTTCTCGTTACGATAAACATTTCCTTCGTTTCGATGCTTATTTCCTTCTTTAAGATGCTCGTTTCCTTGTTACGATCAACATTTTCTTCGTTTCGATGCGTATTTCCATCATTTTGATGCTACTTTTCTCGTTAAAATCTACATTTCCTTCGTTTCGATGCATATTTCCTTCATTTTCATGTTCATTTTCTCGTTATGATCAACATTACCTTCGTTACGATGCATATTTCCTTCATTTTGATGTTCATTTTCCCATTACGATTAACATTTCCTTCTTTTTGTTCCATATTTCCATCATTTTGATGCTTATTTTCTCGTTAGGATGAACATTTCCTTCGTTTCGAAGTTTATTTCCTTCTTTAAGATGCTCGTTTCCTTGTTACGATCAACATTTTCTTCGTTTCAATGTATATTTCCTTCATTTTGATGCTACTTTTCTCGTTAAAATCTACATTTCCTTCGTTTCGATGAATATTTCCTTCATTTTGATGCTCATTTTCTCGTTTCGATGAACATTACCTTTGTTTCGATACATATTTCCTTCATTTTGAGGTTTATTTTCTAGTTACGATCAACATTACCTTCGTTTCGATGCATATTTCCTTCATTTATACCCTCGTTTTCTCGTTACGATCAATATATCTTTCGTTTCGATGCATATTTCCATCATTTTGATGCTCGTTTTCACATTACAATCAACATTTCCTTCGTTTCGATGCATATTTTCTTCATTTTGATGCACATTTTCTTGTTACGATCAATATTTCTTTCGTTTCGATGCATATCTTCATCATTTTGATGCTTATTTCCTTCGTTTTGATGCATATTTTCATCATTTTGATGTTATTTTTTCGTTACGATAATCATTTCCTTCGTTTCGATGCTTATTTCCATCTTTAAGATACTCGTTTCCTTGTTACGATCAACATTTTCTTCGTTTCGATGCGTATTTTCATCATTTTGATGCTACTTTTCTCGTTAAAATCTACATTTCCTTCGTTTCGATGCATATTTCCTTCATTTTCATGTTCATTGTCTCGTTACGATCAACATTACCTTCGTTACGATGCATATTTCCTTCATTTTGATGTTCATTTTCCCATTACGATTAACATTTCCTTCTTTTTGTTCCTTTTTTCCTTCATTTTTACGCTTATTTTCTCATTATGATGAACATTTCCTTCGTTTCGATGCTTATTTCCTTCTTTAAGATGCTTGTTTCCTTGTTACGATCAACAATTTCTTCGTTTCGATGCATATTTCCATCATTTTGATGCTACTTTTCTCGTTAAAATCTACATTTCCTTCGTTTCGATGAATATTTCCTTCATTTTGATGCTCATTTTCTCGTTTCGATGAACATTACCTTTGTTTCGATGCATATTTCCTTCATTTTGAGGTTCATTTCTAGTTACGATAAACATTACCTTCGTTTCGATGCATATTTCCTTCATTTATACCCTCGTTTTCTCGTTACGATCAATATATCTTTCGTTTCGATGCATATTTCCATCATTTTGATGCTCGTTTTCACATTACAATCAACATTTCCTTCGTTTCGATGCATATTTTCTTCATTTTGATGCACATTTTCTTGTTACGATCAATATTTCCTTCGTTTCGATGCATATCTTCATCATTTTTATGCTCGTTTTCTCATTATGATCAACATTTTCATCTTTTCGATGCATATTTCCTTCATCTTGTTTTCTTGTTACGATTAATATTTCCCATCGTTTCGATGCATATTTTCATCATTTTGATGCTCGTTTTCTCGTTATGATCAACATTTCCTTCTTTTCTATGCATATTCCCATCATTTTGATGCTCATTTTCTCGATATGATCAACATTTTATTCGTTTCGATGCATATTTCTTTATTTTGATGCACATTTTCTCGTTACCATCAACATTTCCATCGTTTCGATGCATATTTTCATCATTTTAATGCTCATTTTCTCGTTATGATCAATATTTCCTTTTCTTCGATGCATATTTCCTACATTTTGATGCTCATTTTCTCATGACGATCAACATTTCCTTCTTTTCGATGCATATTTTCATCATTTTGATGCTCATTTCTCGATATGATCAACATTTTCTTCGTTTCGATGCATATTTCTTTCATTTTGATGCACATTTTCCCGTTATGATCAATATTTCCTTAGTTTCGATGCATATTTCCTTTATTTTAATGCTCATTTTCTCATTACAATAAATATTACCTTCGTTACGATGCATATTTCATTCATTTTGATGTTCATTTTCTAGTTACAATCAATATTTCCTTCATTTCGATATATATTTCTTTCATTTAGACACTCATTTTCTCGTTACGATCAATATATCCTTCGTTTCGATGCATATTTCCATCATTTTGAAGCTTATTTTCTCATTACAATCAACATTTCCTTCGTTTCGATGCATATTTTCTTCAATTTGATGCACATTTTCTCGTTACGATCAATATTTCTTTCGTTTCGATACATATTTCTTCATTTTGATGCAAATTTTCTCGTTACGAACAACATTTCCTTCGTTTTGATGCATATTTTCATCTTTTTATGCTCGTTTTCTCATTATGATCAACATTTCCTTCTTTTCCATTCATAGTTCCTTTATTTTGATGCTCATTTTCACTTTACGATGAACATTTCCTTCGTTTCGATGCATATTTCCATCATTTTTAAGCTCATTTTCTCATTACAATCAACATTTCCTTCGTTTCGATGCATATTTTCTTCATTTTGATGCACATTTTCTCGTTACGATCAATATTTCTTTCGTTTCGATATATATTTCTTCATTTTTATGCACATTTTCTCGTTACGAACAACATTTCCTTCGTTTTGATGCATATTTTCATCTTTTTATGCTCGTTTTCTCATTATGATCACCATTTTCTTCTTTTCCATGCATATTTCCTTTATTTTG
The DNA here is from genome assembly GCA_023678885.1 of Pogostemon cablin. Lineage (NCBI taxonomy): Eukaryota > Viridiplantae > Streptophyta > Magnoliopsida > Lamiales > Lamiaceae > Pogostemon > Pogostemon cablin. The sequence continues at coordinate 54,939 of JAHCLQ010000771.1, forward strand.
TTGCTCATTTTCCCTTTACGATGAACATTTCCTTCGTTTCGATGCATATTTTCATCATTTTTAAGCTCATTTTCTCATTGCAATCAACATTTCCTTCGTTTTGATGCATATTTCCTTATTTTTGATGCTAATTTTCTCGTTACGATTATTATTTCGATCGTTTCGCTGCATATTTTCATTTTGGTGGTTATTTTCTCGTTACGATCAACATTTCCTTCGTTTCGATGCTTATTTCCATTTTTAAGATGCTCGTTTCCTTGTTACGATCAACATTTTCTTTGTTTCGATGCATATTTTCATCATTTTGATGCTACTTTTCTCGTTAAAATCTACATTTCCTTCGTTTCGATGCATATTTCCTTCATTTTCATGTTCATTGTCTCGTTACGATCAACATTACCTTCGTTACGATGCATATTTCCTTCATTTTGATGTTCATTTTCCCATTACGATTAACATTTCCTTCTTTTCGTTCCTTTTTTCCTTCATTTTTACGCTTATTTTCTCATTATGATGAACATTTCCTTCGTTTCGATGCTTATTTCCTTCTTTAAGATGCTTGTTTCCTTGTTACGATCAACAATTTCTTCGTTTCGATGCATATTTCCATCATTTTGATGCTACTTTTCTCGTTAAAATCTACATTTCCTTCGTTTCGATGAATATTTCCTTCATTTTGATGCTCATTTTCTCGTTTCGATGAACATTACCTTTGTTTCGATGCATATTTCCTTCATTTTGAGGTTCATTTCTAGTTACGATAAACATTACCTTCGTTTCGATGCATATTTCCTTCATTTATACCCTCGTTTTCTCGTTACGATCAATATATCTTTCGTTTCGATGCATATTTCCATCATTTTGATGCTCGTTTTCACATTACAATCAACATTTCCTTCGTTTCGATGCATATTTTCTTCATTTTGATGCACACTTTCTCGTTACAATCAATATTTCTTTTGTTTCGATGCATATTTCTTCATTTTGATGCAAATTTTCTCGTTACGATCAATATTTCCTTTGTTTCGATGCATATTTTCATCATTTTTATGCTCGTTTTCTCATTATGATCAACATTTCCTTCTTTACGATGCATATTTCCTTCATTTAGATGCTTGTTTTCTCTTTATGATTAACATTTCCCATCGTTTCGATGCATATTTTCATCATTTTGAAGCTAGTTTTCTCGTTATGATCAATATTTCCTTCTTTTCTATGCATATTTCCATCAATTTGATGCTCATTTTCTCGATATGATCAATATTTTCTTCGTTTCGATGCATATTTCTTCATTTTGATGAACATTTTCTCGTTACGATCAACATTTCCTTCGTTTCGATGCATATTTCCATCATTTTTATGCTCATTTTCTAATGACGATCAACATTTCCTCCGTTTTATTCATATTTTCCACCATTTTGATGCTCGTTTTCTCATTACAATCAACATTTCCTTCGTTTCGATGCATATTTTTCTTCATTTTGATGCACATTTTCTCGTTACGATCAATATTTCTTTCGTTTCGATTCATATTTCTTCATTTTGATGCACATTTTCTCGTTACGAACAACATTTTCTTTGTTTTGATGCATATTTTCATCATTTTATGCTCGTTTTCTCATTATGATCAACATTTCCTTCGTTTCGATGCATATTTTCTTCATTTTGATGCACATTTTCTCGTTAAAATCAATATTTCTTTCGTTTCTATTCATATTTCTTCATTTTGATGCAAATTTTATCGTTACGATCAATATTTCCTTCGTTTCGATGCATGTTTTCATCATTTTTATGCTCGTTTTCTCATTATGATCAACATTTCCTTCTTTTCGATGCATATTTCCTAAATTTAGATGCTTGTTTTCTCGTTACTATTAACATTTCCCATTGTTTCGATGCATATTTTCATCATTTTGATGCTCGTTTTCTCGTTATGATCAACATTTCCTTCTTTTCTATGCATATTTCCATCATTTTGATGCTCATTTTCTCGATATGAACAACATTTTCTTCGTTTCGATGCATATTTCTTCATTTTGATGCACATTTTCTCGTTACGATCAATATTTCCTTCGTTTCGATGCATATTTTTATCATTTTAATGCTAGTTTTCTCGTTATGATCAACATTCCTTCTTTTCGATGCATATTTCCTTCATTTTGATGCTCATTTTCTCATGACGATCAACATTTCATCCGTTTTTATGCATATTTTCATCATTTTGATGCTCATTTTCTCGATATGATCAACATTTTCTTCGTTTCGATGCATATTTCCTTCATTTTGATGCTCATTTTCTCGATATGAACAACATTTTCTTCGTTTCGATGCATATTTCTTCATTTTTATGCACATTTTCTCGTTACGATCAACATATCCTTCGTTTCGATGCATATTTTCATCATTTTAATTCTCATTTTCTCGTTATGATCAACATTTCCTTCTTTTCGATGCATATTTCCTTCATTTTGATGCTCATTTTCTCATGACGATCAACATTTCATCCGTTTTGATGCATATTTTCATCATTTTGATGCTCATTTTCTCGATATGATCAATATTTTCTTCGTTACGATGCATACGTCCTTCATTTTGATACACATTTTCTCGTTACGATCAATATTTCCTTAGTTTCGATGCATATTTCCTTCATTTTAATGCTCATTCTCATTACAATAAACATTACATTCGTTACGATGCATATTTCATTCATTTTGATGTTTATTTTCTAGTTACGATCAATATTTTCTTCGTTTCGATGCATATTTCCTTCATTTTGATGCACATTTTCTCGTTACGATCAATATTTCCTTAATTTCGATGCATATTTCCTTCATTTTAATGCTCATTTTCTTATTACAATAAACATTACCTTCGTTACTATGTATATTTCATTCATTTTGATGTTCATTATCTAGTTACAATAAACATTACCTTCGTTACTGTGTATATTTTCTTCGTTTCGATGCGTATTTCCATCATTTTGATGCTACTTTTCTCGTTAAAATCTACATTTCCTTCGTTTCGATGTATATTTCCTTCATTATCATGTTCATTTTCTCGTTAAGATCAACATTACCTTCGTTACGATGCATATTTCCTTCATTTTGATGTTCATTTTCCCATTACAATTAACATTTCCTTTTTTTTGTTCCATATTTCCATCATTTTGATGCTTATTTTCTCGTTAGGATTAACATTTCCTTCGTTTCGAAGTTTATTTCCTTCTTTAAGATGCTCGTTTCCTTGTTACGATCAACATTTTCTTCGTTTCGATGCATATTTCTTTCATTTTGATGCTACTTTTCTCGTTAAAATCTACATTTCCTTCGTTTCGATGAATATTTCCTTCATTTTGATGCTCATTTTCTCGTTTTGATGAACATTACCTTTGTTTCGATGCATATTTCCTTCATTTTGAGGTTCATTTTCTAGTTACGATTAACATTACCTTCGTTTCGATGCATATTTCCTTCATTTATACCCTCGTTTTCTCGTTACGATCAATATATCTTCGTTTTGATGCATATTTCCATCATTTTGATGCTCGTTTTCACATTACAATCAACATTTCCTTCGTTTCGATGCATATTTTCTTCATTTTGATGCACATTTTCTTGTTACAATCAATATTTCTTTCGTTTCGATGCATGTTTCTTCATTTTGATGCAAATTTTCTCGTTACAATCAATATTTCCTTCGATTCGATGCATATTTCTTCATTTTGATGCAAATTTTCTCGTTACGATCAATATTTCCTTCGTTTCGATGCATATCTTCATCATTTTTATGCTCGTTTTCTCATTATGATCAACATTTCCTTCTTTTCGATGCATATTTCCTTCATCTTGTTTTCTTGTTACGATTAATATTTCCCATTGTTTCGATGCATATTTTCATCATTTTGATGCTCGTTTTCTCGTTACGATCAACATTTCCTTCTTTTCTATGCATATTCCCATCATTTTGATGCTCATTTTCTCGATATGATCAACATTTTCTTCGTTCCGATGCATATTTCTTTATTTTGATGCATATTTTCTCCTTACGATCAACATTTCCTTCGTTTCGATGCATATTTTCATCATTTTAATGCTCGTTTTCTCGTTATGATCAATATTTCCTTCTTTTCGATGCATATTTCCTACATTTTGATGCTCATTTTCTCATGACGATCAACATTTCCTTCTTTTCGATGCATATTTTCATCATTTTGATGCTCATTTCTCGATATGATCAACATTTTCTTCATTTCGATGCATATTTCTTTCATTTTGATGCACATTTTCTCGTTATGATCAATATTTCCTTAGTTTCGATGCATATTTCCTTTATTTTAATGCTCATTTTCTCATTACAATAAATATTACCTTCGTTACGATGCATATTTCATTCATTTTGATGTTCATGTTCTAGTTACAATCAATATTTCCTTCGTTTCGATATATATTTCTTTCATTTAGACACTCATTTTCTCGTTACGATCAATATATCCTTCGTTTCGATGCATATTTCCATCATTTTGAAGCTCATTTTCTCATTACAATCAACATTTCCTTCGTTTCGATGCATATTTTCTTCAATTTGATGCACATTTTCTCGTTACGATCAATATTTCTTTCGTTTCGATACATATTTATTCATTTTGATGCACATTTTCTCGTTACGAACAACATTTCCTTCGTTTTGATGCATATTTTCATCTTTTTATGCTCGTTTTCTCATTATGATCACCATTTCATTCTTTTCCACGCATATTTCCTTTATTTTGATGCTCATTTTCCCTTTACGATGAACATTTCCTTCGTTTCGATGCATATTTTCATCATTTTTAAGCTCATTTTCTCATTGCAATCAACATTTCCTTCGTTTTGATGCATATTTCCTTAATTTTGATGCTAATTTTCTCGTTACGATCATTATTTCGATCGTTTCGCTGCATATTTTCATTTTGGTGGTTATTTTCTCGTTACGATCAACATTTCCTTCGTTTCGATGCTTATTTCCATCTTTAAGATGCTCGTTTCCTTGTTACGATAAACATTTTCTTTGTTTCGATGCATATTTTCATCATTTTGATGCTACTTTTCTCGTTAAAATCTACATTTCCTTCGTTTCGATGCATATTTCCTTCATTTTCATGTTCATTTTCTCGTTATGATCAACATTACCTTCGTTACGATGCATATTTCCTTCATTTTGATGTTCATTTTCCCATTACGATTAACATTTCCTTCTTTTCGTTCCTTATTTCCTTCATTTTTACGCTTATTTTCTCGTTATGATGAACATTTCCTTCGTTTCGATGCTTATTTCCTTCTTTAAGATGCTTGTTTCCTTGTTACGATCAACATTTTCTTCGTTTCGATGCATATTTCCATCATTTTGATGCTACTTTTCTCGTTAAAATCTACATTTCATTCGTTTCGATGAATATTTCTGTCACGCCCCGACCCCAGACAGAGCGCGACAACCGCCACGTTAACCATAAATTTCACAGAATGGGTGCACTCCACTCCACAAAGTTTATAGAAAACGTAAGGCTTGCTATCAAGTACCTGTAGAACTGAACAACTGATAACAACGGGTACAACCCGAGGACATCATCTCATAAAGTATCAACAAGGATTTACAAAGGTACAAAATTCAACGGTGTAACTTAGTTTAAAGAAAATATACATGAACGATATAACATCGCGAAGATACAAAAAGAACATCAAGGGGGTCACCAAATATAAACTATACAATCTCGCCAATGAATCCGTCAATTTACATAAAAGAGAAAGTACCCAAAACACGGATTGGATGATGAGCAAACGATAGGCAAACCTCCAACCAAAACGATATCAACAGCCTGAAAAGGAAAGAATGATGGGGGGTGAGCAAAACCACTAGCTCAGTGAGGTGATAAGCCGGTCACCCCGACCCTTATACGAAGCATGTATTCCACTCGCGGTTCATAACATAAAATCCCACATTTCGTCTCACAATAACTATTTCTCACTCAGTGTACATATTAATGAAAATAAAAACCTTAGTGCACATTTACGAATAACACAATTTGTTCAAACAACATGTTATCACAAAAAAGACGCGTGGGTAGTCAATATCCTCCTCGAACTGAGCTCTCCGTCGAGAGACAGTCCAAGCCCGTCACCGTTACTCTAGATAAAATGCACATTAATATTCTTTCTCAATGCCAAGTGCTAAAGTTCACAATTCAATATCGACTGAATACTTGAAATGATCAAACATATAAACATATATGACATGCATGTCCCACACCGGTGACGTTGACTGAGCCTATAATAGACTGATCCATCTAACGATCACCCTCCAAAGTATCAGTATTTGGCAAATGGATAGGTGCCCCGTTAGATCTAACTCACGCGGGTTTGCCAATCCCGGGCAACTTGGTTGTCACTCTAACTCACCCGAACCGCGACAATTCGGGCTACTTAATCAATGTCGCTCCAACTCACCCGAACCGTGACCAATTCGGGCTACTTAACCTTGGTACCAGGCATACATATGCATGTGCATCATAAGATGAATAACGACTCAAGTTAGAGTCTTAATAGCACACAAGAATAACCAGAAATCAATTCTCAAATAATTCACAATAAATGTTATCAGATACCGAGCCGGCAAGACTCTTCAACATAAGTTAAAATCAATAATACTCATAAAATGGCTAACAGGACTCTAACCAGAGAAATCGAGCCAACCAGGCTCTTTACCACATAACACAATACCAAATAATTTTCTTATCAATTAATTAAAACTAAAATAAATGCACATTTATCGAGGGTCCACACTTCCCACAAGAGAAGGCGTTCCCGAATTATCAACTCACAAGGAAGTGATTAACTCTCTCCGGAATCTGAAGTCGGTTCCTTGCTCTTCGTCGATGGTTCTTTACCTAGAAAGGAGATGAGCAATTAAAGACAAATTAAATATAACTAACTATTAGTGGTAACATCCCTTTCATTGCTAAAAACAAATCCTAATCGATTTCGAACGAGTCGATATTAAATAAAAAAATAGTATGTAACTCCTTAACATCAGTTCCCAATCCCACATAACCCGTTTCAATACATTAACTAGACGAAACGATAGAAAATAAGTTTGAATTCGACATAAAAATTCTGAAATTTTCCTGCTAGCGGCAGTTTACGAGAAAAATCATAACTAATTGTAGAATAATCGGATTGAGGCGTTTCAAGTGGCTACGGAAAGCTAACGAGTTCAGCTACGTACAGAAATTAAGTTTGCAAAGTTTCGAGGGCAATAGCTATCTCAAAATCAGTTCGAACAGTCTGCAAATTACCCACATACCAAAAAGAAAAACTCCACAAAATTACAAAATTATGGAAGAAGGAAGCTTAATTCACACACCACTTACCTCAAAACAACTTAAAAACCACCTAGGATGAGGGTTGTAAGGGAGAATTTGGTCAACAAGGGTTTCTCCTCTTCCTCTCTTCTTTCCCCTCTTTTGCTTTTCTTCTCCCGTTCTTCTCTCTCTTTTTTTTTTAACTTTAGCCTTAATAATTATATATCAGGCCATTTAAGTGGGCTGAAACTTTGGGCCACAAAATAAATAAATAAATAAGTTTGGGCTTTCTAAAAAAATTCTAATTGGGCTTAATTGGGCTGACCTTTTGGGCCATAAAAATAAATAATTAGGTTTTGGGCTTTCTAACAAAAATCTAGTTGGGCTAAGATAGGGCTGGCCTTTTGGGCCATAAAATAAATAATTAGGTTTTGGGCTTTCTAACAAAAATATAGTTGGGCTAAGATATTATAAAGTATCCCCTCCTCTAAAAAGTTTCGTCCTCGAAACATAAACGTACCTAGAGATGAAAAGAGATTTGGATGGTGTTGACGCATGACTGACTCTGGTTCCCATGTTTCTTCTTCAATTTGATCACTTCTCCATAGAACTCTCACCATAGGAATGGATTTGTTACGAAGCATTTTCTCTCGGCGATCTACAATTTGAACAGGTTGTACTTCGTACGATAGATTTTCCTTTAATACAACTGGGGGATCTTTGAGCACGTGCGAAGGATCTGGTTCATATTTTCTAAGCATAGAGACATGGAAGACATCGTGAATCTTCGACAATTCCGATGGTAGCTCAAGTCGATATGCAACACGACCAATCCTTTGCACGATCGTAAACGGGCCAATATACCTTGGACTCAACTTTCCTCGACGGCGGAATCGCAACACGCCCTTCCATGGAGAAACTTTCAGAAAAACTTTGTCTCCTTCATTAAACTCCAAATCGCGCCTCCTATTATCTGCGTAGCTTTTCTGTCGATCTTGCGCTGCCTTAAGTCTGTCTCGAATAAGTTGTATTTTTGCCTTCGCATCTTCGATAAGCTCTACTTGTTCGATTTGTCTCTCGCCAACCTCATCCCAAAAGAGTGGTGTTCGACACTTTCGGCCATACAGAGCTTCGTACGGGGGCATTCCAATGCTTGAATGATAACTGTTGTTATAAGCGAACTCCACCAAAGTTACGTACTTATCCCAGCTACCTCCCAAATTCAACACCACTGCACGTAACATGTCTTCTAGTGTCTGTATAGTTCTCTCTGACTGTCCATCAGTCTGTGGATGAAACGAGGTACTGAATAGTAATTTTGTACCTAGCGCTTTCTGCAGACTAGGCCAAAAACGGGAAGTGAATCTTGGATCACGGTCAGATATGATTGACACTGGTACTCCGTGCAATCTCACGATCTCATCGACATATAACTTGGCAAGTTTCTCTAAAGATTCGTTGGTATGCACTGGAAGGAAATGTGCCGATTTCGTCAGACGATCGACAATGACCCAAATTGAGTCATGACCCTTTTGGGTTCGAGGTAAACCAGAAACAAAATCCATTGTGACGTTTTCCCATTTCCACTCAGGAATAGGTAGTGGTTGAAGCATGCCGGCTGGTTTTTGGTGTTCCGCTTTAATCTGTTGGCAAGATAAGCACTTTGATACAAATTCAGTAGTGTCCCGTTTCATACCTGGCCACCAATAATGCTCCCGAAGTGTTCTATACATTTTGGTACTACCAGGATGCATAGCATAGGCTGAAGAATGGGCTTCCTCAAGAATAGCTCTACGAACATCAAGTTCTGATGGAACACAAACACGATTTTTAAAAGTAAGAAGTCCATCATCCCGAATTTGAAATTCTGTTTCTTTTCCTTGATTTAGCTTCGCCATCTTCTGTTGTAAATGAACATCGTGTGATTGTCTCTCTCGAATTTTCTCGAACAAGGTAGGTCTAACCTCGAATTTGGCGATTAAGGCAGAATCATTAGACTTTTCACAATTGAGCGAAATGTGTAAAGATTTAAATTGCTCCAACATAGGAAGATAAAAAGATTGAATTGAAGCAAGTGAGGTAGAAGACTTTCTACTCAGAGCATCTGCAACAACGTTCGCCTTGCCAGGATGATAATCGATGACTAAGTCATAGTCACTAATCAACTCCATCCATCGCCTTTGCCTGAGGTTGAGCTCCTTTTGCTTGGTGATATACTTTAAGCTCTTGTGATCAGTGAAAACCCGACAAGTTGCACCATACAGATAGTGCCTCCATATCTTCAATGCAAAGACGATTGCAGCCAACTCTAAATCATGTGTAGGATAATTTTCTTCGTTCTTCTTCAATTGCCTTGAAGAGTAGGCAATAACCTTTCCTTCTTGCATGAGAACGCATCCTAATCCTTGTCTCGAGGCGTCGCTATAAATGGTAAATTCTCCAATCGCTGGGTCTGGCAAAGCAAGAATAGGAGCTGAAACGAGTCGTCTTTTCAATTCTTGAAATGCTTCCTCGCATTCTTCACTCCATTCAAATTTTACCCCTTTCCGAGTCAATTTAGTCAAAGATGAAGCCAATAACGAAAAGTCTTTGACAAACCGTCGATAATATCCAGCTAATCCCAGAAAACTACGAATCTCTGTCACGTTCTTTGGACGCTCCCAATCTAGTATAGCTTGAATCTTCACTGGATCGACGTAGATTCCTTCTTTAGAAATGTGATGACCCAAAAAGCTTACCTCGCGAAGCCAAAATTCACACTTCGAGAATTTAGCATAAAGCTGATTTTCTCTGAGAATGTTCAGAGCAATTCTTAGATGATGAGAATGCTCGTCGTCCGATTTAGAATAAATAAGAATGTCATCAATGAAGATGATGACAAACTTATCTAAGTACGGCCGAAAGACCCGATTCATAAGATCCATAAAAGCTGCAGGAGCATTTGTGAGTCCAAAAGGCATAACACAGAATTCAAAATGACCGTATCTGGTTCGAAAAGCAGACTTAGGGATATCAGATTCCCTAATCTTGAGTTGGTGATAACCGGATCGCAAATCAATTTTTGAGAACACAGTTGCTCCTTGCAATTGATCAAACAGATCATCGATTCTTGGAAGAGGATATTTGTTCTTGATAGTCACCTTGTTCAATTGACGGTAGTCGACACATAGACGAAGTGATCCATCTTTCTTCTTGACAAAAAGAACTGGAGCACCCCATGGAGATGTGCTAGGTCGTATGAAACCCTTTTCCAATAATTCCCCAAGTTGTGTCTGGAGTTCCTTAAGCTCAGCAGGCGACATTCGATATGGAGTAATAGATATAGGTGTGATTCCAGGAAGTACGTCAATGGAAAAATCAATCTCTCGATTCGGAGGTTGTCCTGGTAAGTCTTCGGGAAAGACATCAGGAAATTCATTCACGATTGGGATGTCATCTAGTTTAGTTTCAGAAAGAGAAGTAACGATGACAAATGCCAAGAATGCCTCACAACCCTTACGCATTAATTTATGCGCAGCCAACATTGAAATAAAAGAGAGGGATCTCGTTTGAAGTTTACCCTCAAAAACAAGTTCTGAGAATCCTGGTCTACGAAAAATAACAAGCTTCTCATGGCAATCGAGAATTGCATGATGAGAAGAAAGCCAATCCATGCCAAGAATAACATCAAGATCAATCAAAGGCAATGGTATCAATTCAGCCTCTAAAATGACATCTTTGATCTTCAATGGACAACCAAGGAATACCGAATCACGAATTAGACGCTCTCCAAGAGGGGTATGAACGATGATTCCAGGTGACAAATGAGAGATAGGATAATCTAAGATCGCAGTAAGATCATCTCGGATATAAGACCTATCAGAACCTGGGTCAAATAAAGCGTAGACCTGATGGTCTCCCACAAACACATGGCCTAAAGAAGCAATATTAGGTGAGATTGTGATTTAAAAAATTTGAAAAGATAGAATTTCTTACGAATGTTTTATTCGTAATCAAGTGGCATAACAAGGCGGGGTTAGATTTAGCATGTGAAAATACTCAAATTATAAATTACCTGTCACAACCTTCGGATCTGAGCGAGCCTCTTCTTGGGAAATGTGAAATACTCTAGTTTGCTTCCTTCCTTGCATAGGTGATTGAGTACTAGGGCCGCTTGAGGCATCGGGCACTCTGGTAACTGCAGATCGAGTATCTCTGGGTGTAGAATATGTTAGTTTACCACGAAACTGACTAGAACCCTGACTGCTCGTTCCCATAAGCTGAGGACAAGAACTTCGCATATGCCCCGGCTGTCGACACTGAAAACATACTTGAGGAGCCTTACAGGGGCCGTCATGATATTTTAGGCAATTCTGGCACTTGCGATTTTCACCAACCGATCCCGAGACATTGCTCCCGCCTCTACTAAACTGCTCCCGAGGTTGAGGAAAACTAATAGATGCCGAACTTGGTGCGCCACGCGAAGATCCCACACCCCTATACACCTTCGATGCATTTCCTGGAAATGCGCTCCCTTGCCTTTTCTTTTGAGATTGTTCTGCAAGCTTATGTCTCGCCTGAACTAAACCTTCTACCCTCAGGGCTTCTTCTACGAGATCGTCAAAACTCTCGTACTTGTCTCCGGACTTGATGCGATCTCGAATATTTAAATTAAGACCATCTTCAAATCTCTTGCATAAGTCTCTCGTCGTATATGACTCAGGAGCGAATTCTCGCAATTCCAGAAATTTGCTTTCGTACTCAACGACCGACATAATGCCTTGAAAGAGGTTGAAGAACTCCTTTCTCTTCTGATCCTTGATGTACTGAGAGAAGTATCGATCTTTGAATCGTTCCACAAAGATAGCCCACGTAATAGTAACCGAAGATGTCTCTTTTAGATTCTGCCACCATCGTCGTGCATCTGGGCCTAACAGCTTGGTCGCAATGACCACACGATAACATTCTTCAATCATCAAGGTGTCAAAGGTCTCTGTAATCTCCTTTAACCATGCCCCCGCTTTAGAAGCATCTCTTGCACCGTCAAATTTCGAAGTCCCCATGTTTTCAACTGCTTTCACCAAATCAGGTATAAAAAGTGCACCTCGAGAAGCAGAATCTCCTAAAGCCATTTCTGGAGTAAAAACTGGTACATTAGATGTAGGTCGAATCGATTCATTAGCACGAAGAACCTCTTCAGTGACAGTCGTAGTTGTATGAGCCGTTGTAGGTGGTGGAACACCATGTATTCGAATGTGATCATAATACAATTGGTACTGCTCGGGTGTCATCATGTGCTCAACCCGCAACTGGGCCCGTGGTTGCTCTACCTGGGAAACTGGCACCCTATGATCAGAATTGATAGGGTCCGTAACCGTCGGAGGAATGACATGATCAGAAGAAACATGTCCTCGAGGTCCACGAGGAACAGAAGAGAGTAGAGGACTCGGAGGATCACGAGGAGCGTGTCCTCGACCTCGACCTCGACCTCGACCTCGAACTGGAGGTGCCATAATGACTGAAAGGAAGAAAGGAAAGAAAATGCAAGGTCAACGTCAAGGCAATACGATACCTTAGGATGACATAGAAACAAAGTTGGACTCATTGGCTCGACTAAAAAAGAATGAGAATCATAAAACCAGGCTCTGATACCAAGAAAGTTGTCACGCCCCGACCCCAGACAGAGCGCGACAACCGCCACGTTAACCATAAATTTCACAGAATGGGTGCACTCCACTCCACAAAGTTTATAGAAAACGTAAGGCTTGCTATCAAGTACCTGTAGAACTGAACAACTGATAACAACGGGTACAACCCGAGGACATCATCTCATAAAGTATCAACAAGGATTTACAAAGGTACAAAATTCAACGGTGTAACTTAGTTTAAAGAAAATATACATGAACGATATAACATCGCGAAGATACAAAAAGAACATCAAGGGGGTCACCAAATATAAACTATACAATCTCGCCAATGAATCCGTCAATTTACATAAAAGAGAAAGTACCCAAAACACGGATTGGATGATGAGCAAACGATAGGCAAACCTCCAACCAAAATGATATCAACAGCCTGAAAAGGAAAGAATGATGGGGGGTGAGCAAAACCACTAGCTCAGTGAGGTGATAAGCCGGTCACCCCGACCCTTATACGAAGCATGTATTCCACTCGCGGTTCATAACATAAAATCCCACATTTCGTCTCACAATAACTATTTCTCACTCAGTGTACATATTAATGAAAATAAAAACCTTAGTGCACATTTACGAATAACACAATTTGTTCAAACAACATGTTATCACAAAAAAGACGCGTGGGTAGTCAATATCCTCCTCGAACTGAGCTCTCCGTCGAGAGACAGTCCAAGCCCGTCACCGTTATGACATGCATGTCCCACACCGGTGACGTTGACTGAGCCTATAATAGATTGATCCATCTAACGATCACCCTCCAAAGTATCAGTATTTGGCAAATGGATAGGTGCCCCGTTAGATCTAACTCACGCGGGTTTGCCAATCCCGGGCAACTTGGTTGTCACTCTAACTCACCCGAACCGCGACAATTCGGGCTACTTAATCAATGTCGCTCCAACTCACCCGAACCGTGACCAATTCGGGCTACTTAACCTTGGTACCAGGCATACATATGCATGTGCATCATAAGATGAATAACGACTCAAGTTAGAGTCTTAATAGCACACAAGAATAACCAGAAATCAATTCTCAAATAATTCACAATAAATGTTATCAGATACCGAGCCGGCAAGACTCTTCAACATAAGTTAAAATCAATAATACTCATAAAATGGCTAACAGGACTCTAACCAGAGAAATCGAGCCAACCAGGCTCTTTACCACATAACACAATACCAAATAATTTTCTTATCAATTAATTAAAACTAAAATAAATGCACATTTATCGAGGGTCCACACTTCCCACAAGAGAAGGCGTTCCCGAATTATCAACTCACAAGGAAGTGATTAACTCTCTCCGGAATCTGAAGTCGGTTCCTTGCTCTTCGTCGATGGTTCTTTACCTAGAAAGGAGATGAGCAATTAAAGACAAATTAAATATAACTAACTATTAGTGGTAACATCCCTTTCATTGCTAAAAACAAATCCTAATCGATTTCGAACGAGTCGATATTAAATAAAAAAATAGTATGTAACTCCTTAACATCAGTTCCCAATCCCACATAACCCGTTTCAATACATTAACTAGACGAAACGATAGAAAATAAGTTTGAATTCGACATAAAAATTCTGAAATTTTCCTGCTAGCGGCAGTTTACGAGAAAAATCATAACTAATTGTAGAATAATCGGATTGAGGCGTTTCAAGTGGCTACGGAAAGCTAACGAGTTCAGCTACGTACAGAAATTAAGTTTGCAAAGTTTCGAGGGCAATAGCTATCTCAAAATCAGTTCGAACAGTCTGCAAATTACCCATATACCAAAAAGAAAAACTCCACAAAATTACAAAATTATGGAAGAAGGAAGCTTAATTCACACACCACTTACCTCAAAACAACTTAAAAACCACCTAGGATGAGGGTTGTAAGGGAGAATTTGGTCAACAAGGGTTTCTCCTCTTCCTCTCTTCTTTCCCCTCTTTTGCTTTTCTTCTCCCGTTCTTCTCTCTCTTTTTTTTTTAACTTTAGCCTTAATAATTATATATCAGGCCATTTAAGTGGGCTGAAACTTTGGGCCACAAAATAAATAAATAAATAAGTTTGGGCTTTCTAAAAAAATTCTAATTGGGCTTAATTGGGCTGACCTTTTGGGCCATAAAAATAAATAATTAGGTTTTGGGCTTTCTAACAAAAATCTAGTTGGGCTAAGATAGGGCTGGCCTTTTGGGCCATAAAATAAATAATTAGGTTTTGGGCTTTCTAACAAAAATATAGTTGGGCTAAGATATTATAATTTCCTTC